>JAJPUD010011514.1:0-16936 GCA_023553655.1 Myrmecobius fasciatus
TTAAAAAGTTCCTCTACAAATAATACTAATGCAGACAAGATTAGGAGGGAAGCATCAAATTGGGAAATCATCTTTACATTTAATGATTCTGATAAAGGCCTCATTTCTAAAATTTATAGAGAATTGTCTCTTATATATAAGAATTCAAGCCACTCTTCAATAGATAAGTGGTCAAGGGATATGAACAGACAATTTCAAATGATGAAATTAAAACCATCTCTAGTCATATGAAAAGTTGCTCCAAATCACTATTGATCAGAGAAATGCAAATTAAGACAACTCTGAGATACCACTACACACCTGTCAGATTGGCTAAAATGATAGGAAAAGATAATGATGAATGTTGGAGGGGATATGGGAAAACTGGGACACTAATACATTGTTGGTGGAACTGTGAACGGATCCAACCATTCTGGAGAGCAATTTGGAGCTATGCTCAAAAAGTTGTCAAACTGTACATACCCTTTGACCCAGCAGTGTTTCTACTGGGCCCATATCCCAAAGAGATCTTAGAGGAGGGAAAGGGCCCCACATGTGCAAGAATGTTTGTGGCAGCCCTTTTTGTAGTGGCTAGAAACTGGAAACTGAAGGGATGCCCATGAATTGGAGAGTGGCTGAATAAATTATGGTATATGAATGTTATGGAATATTATTGCTCTGTAAGAAACGACCAGCAGGACGATTTCAGAGAGGCCTGGAGAGAATTGCATGAACTGATGCTGAGTGAAACGAGCAGAATCAGGAGATCATCATACACAGCAACAACAGTATTACATGATGATCAATTCTGATGGACATGGCTCTCTGGAACAAAGAATTGTCTCAAACCACCTCCAATTGTTCACTGAAGAAAACCATATATACCCAGAGAGAGGGAAATGAAATATGGACCACAACGTAACATTTTCATGATCTCTATTGATGTTTGCTTGCATTGTGTTGCCTTTCTCTGATTCTTTTTTTTTTTCTTGTAGATAGGATTTTTCTTGCATAACTTCTCAAGCATTTCAACATTATTAACATGTAGTGGACTTCCTGCCATGTAGGGGAGGGGAGGGGACTGGGGGTAAAATTTGTAATGGAAAGCTTTGTAAAGATCAATGTTGGGGAACTACCCATACATATGTTATACAAATAAAAAGCTTTAATAAAAAAATAAATAAAATCTTTTATGAGCACTTCAAAGAAACCCCTTTGAGTTTGAGACCAATTTATATCATTCTTTGATATTTCTCTGTGGACATTTTGTCCTCATCTGAATTGGCATTTTGGTCTTCCCTGTCACAACAATAGCTTTCTATGGTCAAAGTTCTTTTCTATTTCTTTGTCATTTTTTTTTCCTTTCCTTTTTGATTTTTTTTTACTTTTATTGTTGAGTTCTACTGATGGGTATAGGGGAACTATTCCCAGCTTCCTGTACAGCTTTGAGAACAGGGGCCCTTTGTGTTTGTAGTGGGTAGCTCTTCTCAGGAAAACATGATTTCCCAGAATTTGCCTTTTGAGCAGGGACTGGAGGTTGCCCCACTCGTCTGCCCTTTTACTGAGCTGGACCAAGGGTCTCCTCAGTTACTGATCTGCTGAGATAAAGATCCTCTCACTGGCTTTTCCAAACTATGAACTGGGCTGAATACCCCTTTCATCCCAGTGAGACTGAGTTTTCTTGAAGTTTTTCCAATCTATTTTGAGCTGGAGAGTGGTTTTATTCCTTCAGACTCTCTTTAGAAGCTTGGTTTCATGTGGTTTTTTAGAAAAAAACTGGGAGAGCTACTCTTCACTCAGCCATCTTGGTTCCAACACCTGTTAATTTTTTTTTTTAACAATTGGCTCTCTGAAAAAGAAAGATGGATCTATTATGTTTAATCTGCAATAAAATTTTCACCATCATGCATGAATCACAAGAGATTTTTTTTTAAATGCAAAGCTGCCTATCTGTAAGAAATATTTATAGCACTTCTCTTCTCAGGGCGAAACATTTGAAACTGAGGGCATGTCTATTAACTGGGGAATGGCTAAAAAATTGTGGTATGTGATTATGAAGAAATATTATTTTTCTGTGGGAAATAATGAGAAGGATGCCTTCAGAAAAACCTGAAAAGGCTACCATGAACCCAAGCAAAGTGAAATATACTGTGTACAAAGTAATTACAATGTTGTGGAATAATCAGCTGTGAATGACTTCGCTATTCTCTATAGTACAATAATCCTGACTCTATTTGTCTCTGTCTGTCTGTCCTTCCCTCTCTCTTTTCTTTTTTTTTTAACTTTATTTTTCTTGAGGGTTTTTTTTGGGGGGGAATCTATATTTTCTTTCACAACAGGACTCTTATGGAAATGTTTTGCATAACTTCACATGTGTTTTCTTAATGGGGGCTGGATGTGGGAATAAGGGAAAGAATATAGAACTCAAAGTTTTAAAAACAAATGTAAAACAATTGTTCTAAAAGTAACTATGGGAAAATAAAAAAAAAAACAAATAGATCCCTTCCCTTTTCAAACACTAGATTACTATGATCATCAACTACTGTGTATTGGAATACTTAATCTGTTCCACTGAATTACCACTCTATTTTCTAAGTCACTACCAAATTGTTTTTATGATTATCCTTTTGTAATGAAATTGGAAATCTGGAACTGGAAAACATTTTTTCTTTATTATTTCTTTCAGTCTAGACAATTAAAATACCAAGAAATTAATTCCTGATTTGTATCAGTAGCAGTTTTTCAAAGTATAAATTTTTGTACTAAACATTTAAAGATTGACTCTTAAAATCCAGTATGAGCAGGCATCAGTACATCTTTGGAATTCCATTTCTCAATGTATCCAATCAAATTTTATGAATCAATATGTGCAAACAATAGAAACATTAGCTCCTGGAAGAATAAAATACCAGCCTGCTGCTTCTTCTTTTTTTACATGAATATTTATTTGTTTATTTTAATCAGAATAAAAGAGAAAAACCAAGGGAGAGGAAAAAAGCAGAAAAAAGAAGTGAATATAGCATGTGTTGATTTAAGTTCAATCTCCATAATTCTTTTTCTAGATGCAGATGGTATTTTCTAACCAAAGTTTATTGACATTGCCTCAGATCACTGAACCACTATGAAGACTATGAAATCTTTCATAGTTGCTCTTGCTGTTACTGTATACAATATCTTCCTGGTTCTGCTTGTTTTTACTAAGCATTAGTTCATGTAAATATTTTCAGGCCTTTCTAAAATCAGCTTTTTAATCAATTTTTTTTTGGTAGAACAATAATATTACAATACCTACTTATACCACAGCTTATTCAGCCATTCTCTATTGATGAGCATCTAATCATTTTCCAATTTTTTGATTACACAAAAAGAGCTGTTACAAACATTTTTGCACATGTGGGTCCTTTTACTTCTTTTATTATTTCCTTGAGAAACAGACCCAATAGTGGCACTCCTGGGTCAAAGGGAATTCACAGTTTTATAGCCCTTTGGACATAGTTTCAAATTTCTCTCCAGAATGATTGGACCATTTTACAATTCCTCCAATAAAGCATTAGTGTCCCAGTTTTCCTACATGCCTTCCAACATTTATCATTATTTTTTCCTATCATCTTAGCCAATTTGAGATATGTGAGGTGATACCTCAGAGTTGTTTTAATTTGCATTTCTCTATTTAATAGTGATTCAGAGCATTTTTTCACATGACTATAGATGACTTAAATTTCAGCATCTGATAATTATCTATTCATATCCTTTGACCATTTATCTATTAGGGACACCAGCCTGCTTCTTAGAGGACCTCTGGCATAACTGTGCTCAGGACAAAGTTCCCTCTCTGTCCATATAGAGGCTGTATTTTTCCCTCTAGAAGGAAGGTCTGGCAAGTCTTTGTTCATTAGCACTGCTGTCAAACTACTCAAGTGTGGGGAAAATAGCAGTCTGTCATTGTTGCCACTTAAGAACTGACTAATAGCTAGCATCTCTATTGGCTTCCTTATACTTCTAGATATGAATATTCTAATTTTAAAAAGTTTTATTTTTAATTTGTGGAATAAAACAATAATTTCCACAACAGCACATAGAAAAATTGATTGCACATGATATTGCAAATCTACTATGCATAACTTGTTATTCCTTTCAGAAATACCACAAAATTATCATGTATATTTATTTTTATTTTCTTCTCTCCCTGCCTTGAGATGACTATCATTAGACACAAATAGCTACATATATGTAAAATTATTCCATACATGTCTTTTATTTATCAGTTTTTCTCTAAATGCTGATGGTGTCATTCCTCATATGACCATTATAGTTTATTTGGGTATTTGTAACAGTCAAAATAACATTCACTTAGAATCATTCTTAAAAACAATATTGCTATTACTGTATACAATGTTGTCTTGGTTCTTTTCATTTTGATCTTCATTATTTTATGCAAATCTTTCCATGTTTTTCTAAAATCACTCAACTCATCATTTCTTAATTCAAAATAGCATTCCATAACAATCATATACCACAAATTTTTCAGCTATTTTTAACCACATAATTTGATTGATAGTTTATTACATTAATTATTGATAAAGTTCTTTATAATATTTTTTCATTAATAGTTTGTTCTACCAGAGGATCACATAAGCTTATTAGTTATTTATGAATACATAATTGTTTACTGGATGATAAGATACTAGTGCTTTTTTATGATTCTGATCTTTATTTTTGACCAATAATTTTATTCAATTCAATAATTAAATGGAAGCTCATAAAGGGAGCCAGGTATACTAAATTGATAGATATTTCTATTATTTTATTAAGATAGTAAAAAATTCTCAGTATAACTAAATATATGAAAATAAAAATGAAGTAGCTCTTACTCTCAAGGAGTTTATAGTCCACAGTGGGCCAGTAAAGCATCATATATACAATGCATAATATAACTAGGGAGTAATGAAAGAAGGAGAAAAGAGGGGTTGAGACAACATTCTGTAGGAGTGGTTGAGAAAGAAGAGAGAATTCTCATCTGAAAGTGGAAAGAGAGCAGAATCAATTTCTGTAAGATTATTTAAAAGTACTGATATCCTATTGAAAAGTCCATGTCCATGAACCCTTTTTAGAAAGAATTAAACACTTAAAAATAACCAAGAAGATAGAAGCTCATTCACTCTTGACTTTTGAAATCTACTTAGATATTTTAAGGCCAGAGTCCCTAGTGTCACAGCAATTTAAGGGATAAACAATATCTTGCCAAAGACAATGAAGCTCTAGGGAGAGGGCCAACCTCCCTTCTTTCAATGAAAGGATGTCACCTTCAAAGTGGCAACACAATCAATGATCAATAGAGATGTGGTGTCAGGCCTCTTTGGACCTACATTTAGAAAATAATCATAAATGGAGCCACTTAACTTGAGTGATTACTACTTTTTCCTCTGTGGGAATATATTAATGGATCAGAAAAAAAGCTAGATCAGAAAAGGCAGTTGTAAATACTTAGGGAATAGCTAAAGAGGAGGTAAAAGGAGAATAAATCTTCATTCATAAATTAGAGTTCAGAAAATCTCCCTCAAAATAAGATGCTCTGTTGAGTCATTAATAGATGGGTACTATATTTAATGGAGAAGAGCTCACAGGCTTTTAGCACTATCTTTTCATGCCTTATGAGCACTGGAAGGCTATTATATAAATAAAGTACCCTGTCAAAGCAGCCTGTTGTGGCTTCTCATAGTTTGTTACAAACAGAATTCCCTGACATCTTTGATATAGAAATATTGCCATTCCATGCCTTTCTGCTTAGAACATATTGGAATTTTTTGTTCAAATGTGATTCATTGGTTGGGGGAACTTACAATATGGAAACTCCATCCACCTATTCAAATCGACAATTTAACTCATGGTCTCTATGAATGAAGTACTGAGAGAACAGATGAATTGCCTAAGGTTGCATGGCAAGTATATGTTAGAAACTGTTTTGGAATTCTATCTACTACAGCACATTGCTTTTACGACTTTAACAGAACAGTTGTTTCAAAAAAAATTGTACTTCTTATATGGTTCACTTTCATTTCATAGATATTGGTCTTATTTCCCACACTGGGTTACAAGGTCTTTGAGGATAGAGAATACATAGAGACATGAGCATTGGATTTATATTCAGAAAAACTGAGGAGGTATTGAGTGGGTTTCCCTTTGCTATAGTAAAAATGACAAAGTAAGAGTTAGTGGGAATTAATTTTTGTAAACAAGTTTGACTGGATTACCATGGAGGTCCCTGCTAACTATGAAATAGGGAATAAAGCATAGGGTTAGAGGCGGAAGAACTTAGTTTGAAATCTGTTTCTGTCACTAGTCATGTGACTTTATATCAGACATTTCTTTGATCATTCAACCATATGATGGTTGGAAAAATTTACCTCTGAGATTTTTTCCAATTATGAAAATCTATGATGTCTACCCTGTTGGCAGTCTGGTGAAGTCGACGGATTCCTCAAAATAATCTTTGTTCCTCACATTCATAATTGAAGGAAAGGCAAAATTTCAGCTAGAGATTAATGAAAAGAAATACATAATTTACCTTTTTCATGGATCCCTAGAAATTTATCCTGGAGATCGTAAGTTAATAACTCCTGATCTAATTTAATAGAAAATTATCTGCTAGAAATGTGTAGAACTGATCTTATTACAAAGTACTTACTCCATAAATATTGTCAGTTGGTTGAATAACATTTATTAAGTAGTTATTAAGTACCAAGACAACATTGTATACAGTAATAGCAATATTTTTTTTAAGAATGACTTTAAGTGAATGTTATTTTGACTGTTACAAATACCCAAATAAACTATAAATGTCATATGAGGAATGACACCAGGCACTGTGCCTGGAAATATAAATATAAGTAGAAAGACAATCTTTGCACTCAAGGAGTTTACATTTTAATGGAGAGAAGACATTTAAAAGAAGTTGAAAGGGAATATGATGGACTTTTGGGGGTGGAGACAAAACCTAGATATCATAGACCACTGGAAAAAATTGAATAGAGACAGAAAGGAGTATACCTTTTTCTCTATGGTACATGGCATCTACACAAAAATTGACCATGCATTAGGGGATAAAAATCTCAAAATCACATGCACAAAGACAGAAATAGTAAATACTTTTTTTCAGACCACAATGCAATAAAAATTATATTCAATATAGGGGCAGGGAAAGATAGACTAAAAATTAACTGGAAACTAAATGATCTAATTCTAAAAAATGAGTGGGTCAAACAACAAATCACAGAAACAATCCATAACTTCATCCCAGAGAATGAAAATAATGAGACAATGTATCAAAACCTATGGGATATAGCTAAAGCAGTTTTTTGGGGAAATTTTATATCTCCAAATAGTTACATGAATAAAATAGAGAAAGCAGATCAGTGATTTGGACATGCAATTAAAAAAGCTAGAAATACAACAAATTAAAAATCTCCAATTAAATACTAAATTAGAAAATCTGAAACTCAAAGGAAAGATTAATAAAATTGAAACTAAAAAAAGTATTGATTTGATAAATAAAACTCAAAATTGGTTTTATGAAAAAAAATCCCACCAAAATAGATGAAACTTTTGTTAATTTGATTAGAAAAAAATGGAAAAAACAAAATCATCAATATCAAAAATGAAAAGGGTGAACTTACCGCCACTGAAAAAGAACTTAAAACAATAATTAGGAGCTATTTCACACAACTGTATGACAGCAAATCTGACAATCTAACTGAAATAGATGAATATTCACAAAAATATAAATTGCCAACATTAACAGAAGAGGAAATAAATTACTTAAATAGTCCCATTTTAGAAAAAGAAATTGAACAAATCATCAATGAATTCCCAAAGAAAAAAATGTCCAGGGTCAGATGGATTCATAAGTGAATTCTACCAAATATTTAAAGAAAAATTAATTCCAATATGATGTAAACTATTTGGAAAAATAGTTTAAAGAAGGAGTGCCAAATTCCTTCTATGATGCAAACATGGCACTGATAACCTAAATAAGGAAGAGCCAAAGTAGAGAAAGAAAATTTCCCTAATGAATATTGATGCAAAATTTTAAAATAAAATATTAGCAAAGAGATTACAGCAATTTATCAGCAGGATAAAACATTATCACCAAATGGAATTTTTACCAGGAATTCAGGGCTGGTTAAATATCAATCAGGAAAACTATCATTATAATTGGCCATATCAATAACAAAACCAACATAAATCAGATAATATCAACAAATGTAGAAAAAGCTTTTGACAAAATACAGCACTCATTCCTACCAAAAACAGTGGAGAGCATAGGGATAAAGGGAGTTTTCTTTAAAATAATAAGCAGTATTTGTCTAAAAGACAAGGAATTCTAAAAGGAATTAGAATAGGCAATGAAGAACAAAACTATAATTCTTTGCAGATGATATGGTGATATATATATATATATGCATATATATATAATATACATACTTAAAGAATCCTAGAAAATCATCCAAAAACTTACTCAAAACAATTAACAGCTTTAGCAATATTGCAGGATATAAAACAAACCCACATTAAACATCAGCATTTCCATATATAAATGACAAAGCCCAGCAGCAAGAGATAGAAAGAGAAATTTAATTTAAAATAACTGTAGACAAAATAAAATATTTGCCAAGGCAACCCAAGAACTATATGGGCACAATTACAAAATAGTTTTTCACACAAATAAAGTCAGATCTAAACAATTGGAAAAAATTTCACTTGTTGATGGATAGGCTGAGGTAATATAATAAAAATGATAATTCTTCCTAAATTGGTCTATCTGTTTATTGCTGTACCAAACTGCTAAAATTATTTTATAGAGATATAAGAAATAATAAAAAAATTTATCTGTAATAAGAAAAGGTCAAGAATATCAAGGAAATTTAAAAAAAAATAAAAAGATTGATGGCTCAGCAGTATCAAACTTAAAATTCTATTATAAAGCAGCAGTCATCAAAATTAATTGGTACTGGCTAAGAAATAGAGTAGTGGATCAGTGGAATAGATTAGATACACATGACACAATCTAGTATTTGATAGATCCCCAAATTTCAGTTTTGGGAATAGGAATTCACTATTTGACAAAAATTGCTGGGCATATACCTACATCTCATATCCCATACCAAAATAAAGCCAAAATGGATGAAACCATAAACAAATTAGGAAAGTAAGGGATAATTTACCTATCAGATCTTTGAAGAAGAGAGGAATTTATGACTAAGGAAGAACTAGAGAATATTAAGAAAGGCAAAATGGACAAATTTGATTACATTAAATTAAAAAGGTTTTGCACAAAAAAACCCCAACAGAAACAAGATTGAAAGGGAATTACAAAGCTGGGAAAAAATCTTTACATCCAGTGTTCCTGATAAAGGTCTCATTTCTAAAATATAAAAAGAACTGTGTCAAATTTATAAGAATACAAATCATTCTCCAATTGATAAATGGTTGAATGAAATGAATAGAAAATTTTCAGATGATGAAATTTCCAATGAGCATTCTTGTTTCTTGATGTTACATGAGAAATAGCAGTTTTCCCCCTACATGAGTAGTCTTTCAAAAGCAGGTGTGCAGGTATCTTGGTGGTGGAGCAGAAACAAAGCATGATTCTAGAATCAGAAAAAAAAAGAAAGCAGATGGTGTGCCTAGTAAGTTGGGTATTAAAACTAGGGGCATGATTAAAAAAGTCTTGGGTATAGCCTGCAAAGGAATGGAGGCTCTTTAAGGAGCCATCCAATAAGAGAGAGAGGTGTCAAGAACAAAGGATACTTCCAATGTGTGAATTCTAGTGCTAGAGTGAGATTTAGGTTGGATAGTGCAGACTGAGACTATTGAAAAAAAAATGATAGGGTAGAGGCAGCTAGGTCTCTGGATAGAGCACCAGCCCTGAAGACCGGAGGACCTGAGTTCAAATTTGATTTCAGACACTTAACACTTCCTAACTGTGTGACTCTGGTTAACCTCAATTGCCTCAGCCAAAAAAAAAAAAAAGAAGAAAAATCGGTAGGAAGAGAATAAGGATAGAGCAGTGAGAAATCTTTATTTGCAAAAAAAAAAATTTGTCAGTTTTTAAGTGTGCCTTTACACATATTTTTTCCCTTCCCTTTTCTCCCCTTCCCTTCCTTTCCCTTTTTCTCTTCCTTTCCTTTCTTCCCTTCCCTCCCCTTCTCTTCCTTTCCCTTCTCTTCCTTTTCCTTTTCTTCTCTTCTCTTTTCTTTTTTTCCAAATTCCATCCATTGATTTTTAACTCTGCCCTCAGGAGCTCATTATGCCAGCTATAGGTTAAATTTCAAATCCCTGGTATACTAGGTGGAGGGGAAAGGGAAGAACAATTTATCAAGCAACTACTATGTGCCAGGCACTGAGCTAACCATTTCACAATTATCTTATTTTATCCTCACAACAAAACTGATAGAGAGGTGATATTATTAGCCCAATTTTAAAACTGCAGATAAGGAAGCAGAAGGAGGCTAAATTATTTGTTCAGGATCACACAACTAATACAACTTCATACAACTAGGTATGAACTCAAGTCTTTCTGACACCAGGCCCAGAGCTCTAGCCTTCACTCTACCTGGCTGCTTCAGTATATTAGAAACCTCCTTCCAAGTTGCCATGGTATCATTAATGATTATTCCAGGAAACTAGCCATTTAAGCAGCTGCACTAATTGGTTTTTAACCTCGTTCTACTATATGTTTAATTCCTATTTTTCCATCTTTTCTACAAAAAAATATATATGTGATCCAAATTACCAAAAATCTTGGTAAATTATATTTGTATTTAGTCAGTCATGCATTTTGTTAAGTAAGGGAAATACATAGAAAAAATTAAAGAAGTTTCTTGCCTCAACAAGTTTACCCAAGAATCGGGTAGGTAATATTCAAATAATCATGTACAAACATTGTACATGTACAAACATGTACGAACATGTACAAACGTACAAATACATACAAACCTTCCCCCAGTTTACAAATTTAGTAAAACTGTCTAATGAGGAAATATTTTTTTTTCATCTGGCATGTCCCGTTCTTGAGGAAGTCAGGTGATTTTTTTAGAGGTCTTTGTTTCCTTATCTAGATTTTTTTTTATTGCTAGCTCTTAAAATCTAGAGAGCCTATCATATGATCATGGTTTTTCTGTTCTCTATCATACATTAGATCAGCATTCTTCACTTTTTTAGAATGTTTATCCTGAACTCTTTTGAGTAGTCTGATAAAACCCATGGACCTTTTCTCAGAAGAGTGTTTTTAAATGCACAAAATAAAAATATATACTAGCAAAAAGGAAATCAATTATATCAAAATACAATCATAAGAATAAAACACCATCCACCCCAAGTTAAAAACTCCTCCAGAGGGAATGATTTAATACCCCCAAAGTTCCCATCATTTTTACCCATGCAACCACTTTGGTTGAATCAGATCTAGAATTTAATTCACGAGATACTTCTTGTTCCACATATATGTCTATCTGGAAAAAAAAAAATTGTTTTGAAGATCTTAAAATTTGTCCAGACTCTGCCTAGCAGGTGACATGCTATAATTCTGCCCTTCTCTGTCGCCAATTCCTTTTTATTTTGAGAAGTAGTTATAAATAATTCACTTGTAATTATGGTGTACAGGTGTTTCTGGCAAGGATAGTTTTATATTAATTTAGATGAACTGAATTTGCTAAATCAGTTGTGGCATTTTGTTGGGCGTGGAAAGAATAACATTTTATCAGAAGTTCTTTTTTGATCATGTATTTCTGGAAGCAAAGGTAGAATACATACATACATACATATATATGTATATAAACATATATACACACATATAAACATTTTTGGAGTTACAGGAAGAAGAATATATTTTCCTAATATATAACTTCCCATAACTACAATAACATATGTGAGTATAAAGGAAGAATAATTATCTATAACTATTTATATATATATGCATATATATATAATGTTAAAAAGGATATTATATTGTTATAGGAAGAATAACTATATATAGTATCATATATAATAACCTATATTAAATAACTATACACATACACATATCATTATTATTTTTATAATTCCTATATATTTTTATAGATATTCCTAGAAGGTAGAATTTTAACTCTTTTTTTCCCTTTTGAAAGCTTTTTATTTGTAAAACATATATATGGGTAATTCTTCAACATTGACCCTTACAAAGCTTTCTGTTACAAATTTTTCCCCCCAACTCCCCACCCCTCCCCTAGATGGCAGGAAATCCACTACATGTTAATTATGTTAAAATATTTGACAACTCGAATATACGTATACATATTTCCACACTTATTGTTGCGCAAGAAAAATCATATCTACAAGAAAAAAACATATCAAAGAAAGGAAACACAATGCAAGCAAACATCGATAGAGAGTAAGAAAATGTTATTTTGTGGTCCACATTTCACATCCCACTCTCTGGATGTATATGGCTTTCTTCACTGAACAGCTGGGACTGGTTTGAAACATTTCATTGTTGAAGAGAACCACGTCCATCAGAATTGATCATCATATAGTATTGTTGTTGCCGTGTATATTGATCTCCTGATTCTGCTCGTTTCACTCAGCATCAGTTCATGCAAGTTTCTCCAGGCCTCTCTGAAATCATCCTGCTGGTCGTTTCTTACAGAACAATAATATTCCATAACATTCATATACTATAATTTATTCAGCCATTCTCCAATTGATGGTCATCCATTCAGCTTCCAGTTTCTAGCCCCTACACAAAGGGCTGCCACAAACATTTTTGCACATGAGGGTTCCTTTCCCTCCTTTAAGATCTCTTTGGGATATAAGCCCAATAGAAACACTGCTGGGTCAAAGGGTATGCACTAGAATTTTAACTCTTAATGTGATTTCCATAGGACTAAAATGTAATCACTAAAAAGGCTCCATGTAATAATTTGCTCTACTTTAATGACAAATTGGCAGCATTATAAACCAAGGATTTAAAGATGAGAGAATTTAATGGTTCTCTAAAAGAAAACCTTGTCTAATACCAGTTTTATTTTTTCTTCTATTAATGCTTATTTTTCAATATATCTGCCATATTAGGTCCCTAATTATTCCACCTTTTCAGTCTTTTCCCCAGGACTATAGTTGTTCAGTTGGGGAAGATACCAAAAAGTGTTCCACAGCCTGAATTTTATCAATGTAAGTCCAATGCATGTAAATGTTCCTTCCTAGAGAGAAGCTAGCCAGAACAGCTGCTGAATTGGAGTGGATTGCCCCAAGAGCTCCAGCAGCAACTATACCTTCTCATCATTTATCTACCTTTCATTAACACTATTTATAAGATGGATTTAAATAATCAATAAAACTTCCTTGGGCTAGGCCCCACATACTCAGAGGTAAGAAAAGAAAGTATAGTACAAGGAGCCTGAGAATTCTAGCAATATTGACAGACTTAATCCACCTTCTCTAGAGACATGCTGGTTTGGACTAGTGAACAGCCTAATCAAGGCTATGGGCAAGTCAGCTTCTGGGAAAGGAAATAAGAATGTAATTAGGAGTAACTGAGAAATAATAAAACCTGATTACATTATATGCAAGGTCAAGGTTAATGGTTAAGATTTCTAATCATTTGGTAATTTTCTCATTCTCTATATTTTAAGCTCTTACTTGTCTCCCTGATGTCACATTGTGGTACAAAGGTCACCATATGTAATTCATGGTATGTTAGGGGAAGACACATTTTTATAGTTCCTAAAAAGTCAGAAAGGCTTCAAGTCTGGCCTCATAATGAATGATTATCTGAACATCAGTCTAACCTAGTAGAGAGAGGTTCATCACCACAGGATCGATAGCCAAGCCATAGGCATATTTTTAAATCCAGCAATTCATGAAGATATCATATTGTAGTGGACAAATAGCTGGACTTTGAGTCAAGAAGACAGGTCTTGAATAGTACCTCAGAAACATTAAGTTTCTGATCCTGCACAAATAATTTTTCTGTACCTCTCTGCTGATCTCTAGGCTCACATCTCCAACTACCTTTCAGATATTTTCAAATTGGTATCTTAACTAATATCTTAAACTCAACATATCTAAAACTGAACTCAGTATCTTTCCCCCTAAACTCTTCCTCTGGGGAATGACTGAATAAGTTATGGTATATTAAAGTAATGGAAAATTATAGTTCTATAAAATGATGAACAAGCTAATTTTAAAAAGGTCTGGAAGATTTATACAAACTGATGTTGAGAGAAACAAATGGAACCAGGAATACATTGTATACAGTAACAGCAAGATTGGGTGATGATCAATTATGATAGACTTGGTTCTTCTCAATGGTTCAGTGATCCAAGACAATCCCAATAAACTTCATGATAGAAAACACAATCCACATCCAGAAAGAGAACTATGAAGATTGAATGTCAAATCAACATATACTGCATTCACTTATTTTTTCTTTTATTTTTCCTCTCATGGGTTTTACCTTTTGTTCTGATTTTTCTCTCCCAACATGATTCCTGAAGAAATATGTATTAAAAAATTAATATACACGTATAACATAAAAAACACAATAAAAACCAGCAATAAAAACCTCTTCCCTCTTTCAAATATCTCTACTACTTTTTATGGAATAAGAATCATTTTTCCCTTGAATTCCCTATTACTCTGTAGGTATCAGCACCTTCAGGTTGGAAAGTTAGGTATCAGCTTTTTTCACACATCCCATTCCATCCAAGCTGTTGCTAGGACTTGCCAATTTTACCAGTGCAACATTTCTTAAATATACTTTCTTTTCTCCTCTGATCCTGCCATTACCCTGGTTCAGAATCTTATTTTCTTATTCCTGAACTATTGCAGTAACTTACTTGTAAATCTGCCTGTCTCAAATTTTTTATTGTTCCAATCCATCCTCCATTCAGTCACCAATGTGGTTTTCCTGAAGTGAAGATCCAAATATCACACTACCCTATTCAACAAACTTTATTGGCTCCCTATCATTGCCACAGGATCTTTTTGACATTCAAAGCACTTGTAACCTTTCCCACATTATCTTTCTAATCTTCTGATGTTTTACACCTCCCCACATATTTATTGGTATCTTTATTGTTCCCTGAGAAGACTCTAAATTTCTTCACTCTGGGCATTTTCTCTGGCTATTCCCCCATACCTGAAAAACTTTCCCTCCTATCTTTGCTTTCTGTTTTCTCTGGCTTCTTTCAAGTCTCAGCTGAAATCCTGAATTCTAGAGAAAGCCTTTTAAAAAATTCCTCTAAATCTTAGTGCCTTCCCTCTCTTATTTCCTGTCTTTTATATTATTTTTTATTTGTTTGTCTGTTGTCTCTTCCTTCCTCAAAAGCAGGGACTACACTTTTTTTTTATCTCTAATTCACAAGTGCTTGGCACGTAGTAGGTGGCTAAAAAATGCTTCTCAAATGACTATTGACTAACTACTTTTGGTTTCCTTATCTATAAAATGAGAAAATTGAACTTGAAGTCCTTCAGTGTCCTTCCTAGCTCTGGATGTGTGTGAAGTTTGAATTAGAAGTTATAATTTTAAGCCCCAATGCTGAAATTGTGGGCAAATCCTTTAGATTGTCTGAGCCTCAGTTTTGAAAAGCAGTGTAGTACAATGAGCTGTCCTCAGTCAGAAAGCTTTGGATCCAAGTTCTATCCCCAATACATCCTGGCCAGTGATCCTAGATTTGTGATCCTAGGCGAGTCTTTTAATATGTTGGTTCTTCCAAATAATTTTCCAAAACAAAGTTGAGTAACAATTTCTGTTATAATTAACAGAGGGAATTTCCTCATCCAGAGTTCCTTATACCCATAAAGGTATAAGTATGGGTTCAAAAGGAAAGGCCAATATATTTGCCCAATTCACTTTGTTGCTATAAGGGAAATGCTTGATTAATTTTAAAAATCTATATAAATAATTCTTCTGTTATCATTAACGAAAGGAACAACAATAATATATACACATATACATATATATATATATATATATATATGTACATAGAGATAGGAGGAAGGGAGAGGAAAAGGAAAAAGGAGTAGAGAAAAAGAGAGTCAGACAGAGACAAAGGAAGAGAGATACACAGACAGAAAGAGACAGACAGACAGAGAGAAACAGAGACAGAGAGGCAGAGAGACAGAGGCAGAGATTCAGAGAGAGTTAGAGATAGAGGAGACAGAAATACATAGAGAGAAACACAGAGAGACAGAGAGAGAAGACAGAGATACAGAGAGATATATAGAGACAGACAGAGACAGACACAGACACAGAAACAGAGAAACAGACAAAAACAGAGACACAAAAACAGAGAAAGACAATGATAGAGATAGAGACAGACATAGAGAGATTCAGAAAGAGATAGAAGCAGAGTCATACAGAGAGAGACATACAGAGAGACAGAGAGAGACACACAGAGAGAGGCACAGAGAGAGACAGACAGACAGACAGACAGAGGATACAAAGAAAGAGAGAAAAGACACAGAGAAGAGAACAAAAGAGAGAGAAGTAGGAGAGAGAAAACAAGAGAGAGTCCTTTAAGGTTACCATGGCCCAGCACAGTACGTAACAGCCATTTAGAACTGCTTATTTGTTTGATTGATTCATTTGCAAAGTACTTTACATATTTTACCTCCTTTAATGCTCAAACTGTGAGTTAGTATTAACACTCCTATTTTGCAGATTAAAACAAAAACAAAAGCAAAAACAAAACAAAACAAAAAAACACCTAAATCTCAGAGAACATCATTGATTTGCCATATGTGCCTTGGATTATTAATGGCTAACAAGGTTCTGTGATGGGACTGAAACAGGTTTTCCTCTTGCTGGGCCCACACTGCAAACATTGCATCACACTGACCAAAGAATGTTTGAATACTTATTTCATACAGGAGAGTGGAGACATGTTGGAAACTTGCTTTGACAGGAATTTTTTTTTTT
>JAJPUD010011514.1:26936-54230 GCA_023553655.1 Myrmecobius fasciatus
TGTGATTGTGTGTAATATGTATAAAATACTTTAAAAATTGTAAAATCTAATGTAAATACCATCATTATTATCATTATTATTTTTACTGGAATATGTTCAGAAAAGAGAAGAATTGTCTAGCGCAGTGGATAGAGCACCAGCTCTGAAGTCAGGAAGACTTGAATTCAAATCTGACCTCAGGCACTTAACACTTTCTAGCTGTGTGACCCTGGGCAAGTCACTTAATCCCAATTGCTTTAAAAAAACAAAAACAAAAACAAACAAAACAAAACAAAACAAAAAAACAACAAACAAAAAAACACTGTGTGGGTGTGCGTGCTTGTCATCAAAATATGAGACATAGCTGGATGGGAGACATTACTTATTTAATTTTAGAACCACAAAACTGTGTTTTATTTGTTTGTTTCATTGAAGAATGCATTGTACTCTTCATTCAGGATATTTGCTTTGTATTTGTATACTATTGACAAACAAATAGAGCTAAAGAGAAGCTTGAAGCTAAAAGGATGCTTATTGTCAATTTCAAAGTCCTAGGAACCATTTTGGAATTGAACATAGCTGGATGTTGGTGCTTTGAAATGATAGAAATAAGGGCTTTTGTTGGACAAAAACATTAGAGAACTCATGCTTCTCTCCAATCAATACATTGTCAGGAACAGCATTTAATATAATTTTACCTAACAAAAAGCTTGACTGTTGAATGAGGCTACAACAATCATCTCAATTTGCTGGGGCACTTAATAAATTAGAAGCTCTGAGTATAATAGAATTATTTTAGTCATACATCTACTGACCAATTTATTCATTATGTTGAATAAGGAAACATTTTTCCATCAGGGTTACAAATTAAGTGCACTAGAAGAAATTGAAACACCTATTACCAAGATTCAGGAATTAGTAAACCTGAGGTTCAATGGCCTAAGATTTAAAATAAAATTAAATATCCCATGAGTTGTTTATTACCATAAAACTACCAGATGCTTTGTATGCCATTCTGCATGTTCTAATTGGCTGAAATTAATCCAAGATTCACATGTTGCACTTTTAGAAGCAATAATGCTTCCATTTTTCCTGTTAAGAAATTTTTTGCTATGACTCATCTGACAAGCTGTATATTCCTCTAGCTTTAATGACCGTAAAGCTACAATTGAAAGCCCTTTCCCCATAACCTCAGCTACATTTACTATTCATGCACTGCAACAATGCTTATTTTCAATTCAAGGATTTATTACCAATTGGCATGAATCAAAGAACAGATCTTTCAATTCCAGTTTATGTCAGAAAAACTCAGAGAATAAGAACTGGAATTTCAAACCCATTTTTCCTCCATGAATACAATCATAAAGATAGAGAATAGTTTTTATCCAAAATATTATTATTGTTTTTATTATTGAGATTTGTGAGATCTTTCCTGGTTAGTGATCCCAGGGCTAGGTGGAGGAATGAAAAAAATCAATCATCTCTAAATCATTACCAGCTTTAGAAGTCTCTTCCTCCCTGTTCCATTAAAAAGAAAATGTCTTCATAACTACATATTACTGTTTTTTTCTGAATTCATGATGTCACTAACATCTCAGGATTTTTCCCTGAGGAAAAAAATCCAAGTATTCTCTTTACTCTATCATAGTGACAATTTTGAATATAATAATTTCATGAGTAGACTAAACTAGTCATTTGGGTGTTAACTATGAAAATCCATTGGTGTTTACTGAATGAGTGATTGACTTCAGGACTTTGGTGAAGATGTTAACATATTTTTACAATTCTAATAGAATATGAGGAACTCAAGAACTGGAACTAATTTTTTTCTCATTTTGCATTTGGTTTTCAACTTGTTGCTATAGTGTCCTTTACACATCTTTTATTAAAAATGCTTATTAGGTTGTTTTGAATTAATTTTTCTATTAAGTTGATTTCCTGGTAAATTGGATACATACCTTAATAACAACCCCCATCTTTTTCTATTAAGTATAATGATAACACCTATAATAAATCACTAACATTGTTAGTGCTGATGTCAAATAAAAATCAATGTTTGCTTTTTCTTTGCATTGCTGGCACTGAATCCAGTGTTGATCAAATACTAAGCATGTTATAAAAGCCTATTGCTTGATTGATAGAAATATTTAAACATAGAATCTAGTATTACCCATGCCATTGATTTTTTAATAATCTCAGAATGGTTATAGCTTTCTCATATTAAGGACTTAAACAATATTTCATTCATTCATTCATTTATTCATTCTCTGGCCAGGCAGTTGTTTGACCAACTGGCTAAAGTTGTATCAATTACCAAATAATAGATGGGTTAAGGAACATGAATTTTATTTCTATTTATGGCGTTGTTTTGCTGAATTATCTTACTGAGTATATTCTTTGTTTTTTAATTCAATAAAATTAGAGCAATGATGCTTAGTAGTCATCTCACAGATTATATATTAAAAAACATATCGCTGATAAGCTCCATTCAGATTTTTTACTTTGGAAGTTTAAGGTTTTTAATGCTGCTATATATTTTTACTCGGAACTGAACATCTACTTTCAACCTACTTCCTAGTTTTTAGATTCATCTTCAGTGCTTGTTCATTCCCATGATTATCTCCTTTGCAGTATTCCCAGACTTCTCAAATAAATTCATCGATCTATAACTACAAACCACTGCACACTCCATTTCTAGCTGTAAAACTCAGAAAAGGACTTGCTGCATCTTAGGAAGAAACATGCTCAAGGGTGATATTATAAGAGAGAAAAAGAGAAAACCTCCAAAGATAAGCTGCCTAGAATAGAGGAATCACAAAGATTTGCTTGACATGGAAGATTTTGCCTTTAAATGAAAGTTACTGCAGATTAGGAAGTGAGAGAGAGACAGACACAGACACAGACAGAGAGAAAGAAAGAGACAGAGACACACAGAAAGAGACAGAAACAGATACAGAGACAAAGACAGAGGACAGAAAGATGATAGCGTCAGAGACAGATGATAGAGAGACAAAAAGGGAGAGAGAAATAGACAAAGAGACAGAAATACAGAGAAAGACAGACAGAGACACAAAGAGACAGAAACAGATACAGAGACAGAAAGACAATAGACAGAGTCAAAGAGACAGAAAGAGAGAGATAGATAGACAGAGAGGGAGAAACAGAAAGACAGAAAGAGAGACAGAGACACATGACAGAGACAGAGACAAAGACAGACAGACAGACAGAGAGATAGAGACAGATGGAGATAGAAGAAGAGGGGGGGAGGGAAGGAAGGAAGGAGGGAAAAAGAGGCAAACACACAGAGAGAGATAGAGAGTGAGATACAGGGACAAAGAAAGACAAAGAGACAGAGTGTGGGCAAGAGGGAAAGGGAGAAAGGGAGAGAGAGATAGCATAGAATGTTAGAACTGGGAGGGACCTTAGAAATCACCTAGCCAACCCCGTATTTTTTACAAAGAGGAAACTGAAACAAAGATGTGAAATAACTTGCTCAAGTTCACACAGCTAGTAAAACAGCTTTGATATTTAAATCAATGTTTTCTAATTCCTTATTCAATATTATGAATCCTGTTCAATGCTTATCATGTGATGCTTAGCAGCTCAGTGAATAGAAAGAGAATCTCAATGTGGCCTTATCTGGAACTTAATGTAAAAACAACTGAGAAGAAGTTATGAGTGTATGTCATGGCTGGGTTATTACTAGTAAAGAAAGGCAAGAAAGGTCTTCATTTTCAATTTCTTTTTTGAATTATTTTTTGTTCGTAAATTATCGAGGTGAAATGATATTTTTTCTCTTGTAAAGATTTTTGTTAACATTATAGTATTTCCCCTGAGAAATGTATTTTTCTAGCCCTAAAATCTAGGCCTGAAATTTTTGACACACATTGGTTGTCTAGCTGTATAGCATCACTTTCCATAAGCCCTCTAAGACTATGAATTACAGAACAACCATTGATTTTGGTTGCTAGAAAGAATATCTTTCTTACCAAAAGAAACTTACTTGGACACAGCAGTCTTCAGAAAAGGAGTAGTGCTTTAAGTTCAAAGGACAACTTTATAAGTCGTAAAAATAGATTTGTTGTTAAAATGGGATTTCAAAGACACAACATGATCACCATGTCACTCCCTTACATAATAATAACAATAACTAGCATCTATATAGAGTTTTAAGGATTATAAAGTGTTATATTATTTCATATACTCTTCATAACAAACTTACAAGGAAGGTGACATAATTATCTTCATTTTGCAAATGGGGAATCTAAGGCTGAGAGAGATTAAATAATTTTCCCAGAGGATCACACATGCAGTAAATATCTGAGATAAAATTTTAATTGACATCTTCCTAATTAGAAATCCAGCATTCTATCTACTGGTCTTCCTAGCTGCCTCTTGACAGGTAAAATCCTTTACAATCTGGTTTCAGTATACTTTTCCAGATTTGTCTTGCACTTTACAATATTGTAAAATCATACTTTGTCAGTCCAAAATTTCAGATTCCAGCTTCTGATTTCATGTCTTTGCATTCCATCATCACCCCACCTAGATTTCCTAACTTCTCTCAGAACCAAAATATAGGATTACCTCCTATTTAAAACTTCTAATGAGTCTACTAGTTATTACCACTCTCTTCTTTCCCAAATTATCTTGTATTCACACATCTGTTTTCATGTTATATCCCTTAGAAGAATGCTTCAGGGTAGAGGCTATTTTTTTTCTCTTTGTCTTTGCATCTGTAATGTTTAGCACTGCCCTTTATATATAGCTGACATTTAATAGGTGTTTGTTAGATTATATTGTACTTCTATTTAATATTTCTTTCTTTTTCTTTCTTTCTTTCTTTCTTTCTTTCTTTCTTTCTTTCTTTCTTTCTTTTTTTGGTCAAGCCTCTGATTTTTTTTCAATGTGAAAATTCCCTCTGTGAAAGTTTTCTCCATCAATGCAGATTATCAGTTAAAGTTGTCTGGAAAAAGAATATTTTAGTTATATATAGAACATAAAGTAAATTTTCTGGCATCCTGGACCCCTGTATTCTGCTTGCTTATGCATCAGAAATTGGCCCTCAACCTGAATCTTTCTGACTCCTAGGCTACTAACTATAACCATAATTTTAACACACTTCATCACCATTAGTGACTATATCATTCCAAACACTGACTAGATAGATATCCTGCTTAAACTAGAAAAATCATGTGATGCAGATACTTGTTTTTAATATATTTTTTCAATTTCATGTAAAGACAATTTTTAATATTCATTTTTTTTCAATTAGCAATAAACATGCCTCAAATAAACCTTATTTGATACAATACTGTCACTGTGCAAAGCTAACATTCATTTTTTTAAATAAAATTTTGAATTCCAAATTTTCTTTCTGCCTTCCTTCCCTGCCTCCTTTCTAAGACAATAATTTGATGTAGGTTATATAAGGGTAATCATGTAAAACATAGTTTCATATTAGTCATGTTGTGAAAAAAGAAATAACCCAAAGAAAAGAATCACAAAAAATAAAATAAAATGAAAATAGTATGCTTTGATCTGCATTCAGATTCCCTCAGTTCTTTCTCTGGATATAGAGAGCATTTTCCATCACAAATCTTTTCGAATTGTCTTACATCATTGTATTGATGTAGATACTTGAAATTGGAATTTGCAATCATATTCTTCTTCAGATATATATTTGCAAGGTGTGTTGAGAATGTGGATGATTTTTGAAAGGAATAAAATGTGAGTTAAATAGACACTTAAGATTGTTGCTTTCTAGATGGAAAAGATATTCAAATTCAATTCTGTCATTTTGTAAGTATGGAAAGTGAGGGTGTTAAAAGTGACTTCTGCAAGGTCACACTGGTAATGAACGTCAAAAGTTGTATTGAACCCAAGTCCTCTGGCTCTGATTGATTATCTCACTTAAATTAATTTTTTTTTGCCACTTATCACCTTCCCCACATTCTGTAAATTCCTGTGAGATACTTGGATAAATATGGGAGGGCTTCAATAAATATTGACCCAGTGTGAGCAGAGTGATTTCCTTTCCATTATTCTTCAGGTCTTTAATTGAGTGAGAGATGTTGATTAATCCTGTGAAAAGACTTAGAATGGGGAAGAGTGTTTAGAGGAAAGTGCTTCACTTTCTCTACGTTTTCTGCATAGTCGTATAGGTACAGGGACTTATAGTCTAAAAGAGATAGTAGCTTAGGAAAAAGGAAAATATAAGACATTTTTTTCTCTGTTATTCTTGACTGATGAAAGAGTAGGCAGCAAATAGCCTTAGGTTGGGCATGAACCATTCTCCAAACAAGTTTACTGGGCCATTTCCTTACTTATCATAATACCAATTCAGGCAATCTTCTGTTGACACTAAATATTCAACACACAGCTTAGGAGAGCAGATTTTTTTTTTCCTCCAGGAGACTGATGCTGAGGGAGTCTCGTTAATTTTAATTACAGATGGGCTGCTGCCTGAGTCTTACACAAGTCTTTGAAAATTCATAGATTCAAGGATTTAAGGTTAAACATGATGAAACCTTGAATAATTATATTTTGATGTTGTCTTTTTTTCCTATGGAAGCTCATGGCCTTTTGTAATGAGTTAACTTCTCCTTTTTTTCTCATTAAGATCATGACAACCTGTGCTCCTGGCCCACCATGGAACAGACAGCTTGAATCAATTTTGCTGTATATTTAAGAGATCTCTCAGTGCAGAATGAAAAAGATGAGTTCTCACCTGTTGAATTTTATACTAATAATCAAAATAGGCTTGCTCATTATTTTTTACTAAAGAATGCAAACTGCTTACTCCTTCTGAATTGGTAGAGGGAATTTTCTTACTGGGAGTTCTCTATGACAAATGAAATCATAGATCTGGACCTAAAGATTTTTTTTGTCACCATAGGCCAAAATGTGTTTCTTTTTCTAGCAATATGAACCTCTGTAGTAGTTATTCTTCCTACTAAGATTCCAGTTGCATAAAACATATTTTATGCATAGTAGATTATCTTTTTAAAAAATGAAGCTATTTTAAGATGCATTAATGCATCTCTGCATTCACCAACATATGGCCTATTGAATAGCCTGTGCCATTATACTGATATAGACATTTCAATTACATATATCCTTTTAAAATCACCCTGGAGTTCAGCTCACTAAACAGCAGAGGGTAATAAGTAATCACAGTGGCTCTGGGGACCCATTTATCTCCTTGTGTGCTTGTCAACTGGTATTTATCTAACATGTGTCTTTCATGAAGATGAATAAAGGTTAGATGAGGTCCAATCGTCTTTCTTTGTGCTTCTCATGATTTAAAATTTTCAAATCCACCAGGACCAAGAGGATAACTATGGTAGTAAACCAAGAAAGAATGAGAAAGTTAGAGGCCCACTCCTTTATTGGCTAGAGTTTAATCCTTTCCTATGATGCCCAAGTGATTGCTTCTTCATTCCAGATAATAAATTGTGATGTGACAGTTTAGCTTGAAGTATATTCTTTTTTCCCTTTCCTTTTTTTTTCTTAAGAATCCAATATATAAGTCTCAAGGACCTGAAGCTTTTGTTTAGAAAAAAGAATTTCATTGAGGAGTGTAATTCAAATAATATCTGTCTTTCCATGCCTTTAACACTGAAAAAAAATTAGAGAAATAGAAAAGCTTATTGATTCATTTTTTTTCTTTTCCAGATTATAGTTACTCTGCTTTTCTTCATGAATTCCTGATGATTTGCAAGTCTCAATTATTTTCAGTCTTTACTTTTTAAAA
The DNA here is from genome assembly GCA_023553655.1 of Myrmecobius fasciatus. Lineage (NCBI taxonomy): Eukaryota > Metazoa > Chordata > Mammalia > Dasyuromorphia > Myrmecobiidae > Myrmecobius > Myrmecobius fasciatus. The sequence goes on from JAJPUD010011514.1 coordinate 34,672, forward strand.
TATCTGTGTAACACATGATGAAACCCATGAATAAACAACACTTCCCAATGGTCAAGTCAGACACCTTATTTTTCTTTTTCATTGGCTTCCACTTCCATTTTGCTGTACTCATGTGCAGCATGAGCTGTATACAGTGTGGTATCATGCTGGCCTTGGAGTCTCCAAGATCTGGATTCAATTACTGCCTTTGATGTATACTGACTAAATGACCCTGGATAAGTCTTGTTTCCCCTCCTCTTATCTGGACTCCAGGCACCTAAGATGCAAAGTAAGAGATGAGTTACTTACTAAACTGATTTGCATTAGTTTCTGAACACTGCTTGTTCCTAAGCTTTGATCATCATTCAACTGGGAAATGGATCATTTTTATGAATCTGATTCAGGTTCCAGTATATTTAAGAGAGGATGCCTATAAAGAGAAATTTGCTGTAAAATATTCCCTCAAGTTCTTACGTTCCTTCTAATTGTGGCTATGTTCCTTTTGTTTATGCAAAGCCGTTTGAATTTCATGTAATTCAAATTATCTATTTTACTTTTTGGGATCTTCTCTTTTTCTTGTTTAGTTATAAGTGCTTTGCTTTTCTACAGATCTGACATATATCTTCCCATATTTCCCTAATTTACTTATGATAATACCTTTGATATCTAAGTTTTATCCATTTTGACTTGATCTTGATATATAGTATATGATATTGGTCTATTCCTAGCTTTGGAAGATTGATTTCCAGTTTTGCCAGCAATTTTTGTCAGACGGTTAAGTATTAACCCCAAAGTTTGAATCTTTAGGTATATCAAACACTAGATAAATGTTGTCATTTTCTTCTGTGGATTATGTACTTAATCTATTTCACTGATTCACCCACTCTATATCTTAAACAGTACCAGATTATTTTCATGATTACTATTTTATAATATAGTTTGAAATCTGGTAATCACATTATCAAAACACTTCAACATGTTGATCTCAAGGGTTCTTTTTAAAATTTTAATAGCTTTTTATTTTTCTAAATACATACAAAGATAGTTTTCAACATTCACATTTGTAAAACCTTGTGTTCTAAATTTTTGTCCCTCCCTTTCCCAGAGAGCAAGTAATATAATACAGATTAAACACATGCAATTCTTCTAAACATATTTCCACATTCATTGTGCTATGGAAGAAAAATCATATCAAAAGGTTAAGGGAAAAAAAAACATGAGAAAAAAACAAGCAAAAAACAACAAAAACAACCACAAAAAGTGAAAATACTATGCCTTGGAGCAGCTAGATGGTGCAGTGGATAGAGCCCTAGGTCCTGAAGTCAGGAGGACCTGAGTTCAAATTTGGCCTCAGACACTTAAGGCTTCTGAGCGGTATGACCCTGGCCAAGTCACTTAACTGCAATTGCCTCAGCAAAAAATAAATAAATAAATAAAAATTTAAAAAAAAAATACTATGCCTTGATCCATATTCAGGCTTTATAGCTTCCTTTCTGGATGAAGATGACTCTTTCGATTACAAGTCCAAAGACACAAATCTATTACAAATGTGTGATAATCATATAATCTTGTTGCTATGTGCAATATTCTTTTTTATTTTACTCACTTCACTTAGTATCAGTTCATGTAAGTCTCTTCAGGCTTTTCTGAAATAAGCCTGCTGATCGTTTCTTTTTTTTCTGGGTAACTAATAATAAATTTATTAATAAGATTAGCAGATAATCAATAAATCGAGGTCAGTAGTTCTCTCAAAAACTAAAGACCCTACACTGAGACTGCTTGAAGATTTAAATACCTTTGGAAAAGAGGTTGTGCCTTATAAGTAGAAATCATCTTTAATTGGTTAACAATGTAAGAATGTATGAAAATGTAAAGTGGACCTTTTTTTTTAATTAAAGCTTTTTATTTGCAAAACATATGTATGGGTAATTCTTCAACATTGACCCTTACAAAGCTTTCCATTACAAATTTCCCCCACTAGTCCCTACCTTTCCCCTAGATGGCAGGAAGTCCACTACATGTTAATTATGTTAAAATACTTGACAAATCGAATATATGTATGCATATTTCCACACTTATCTTGCTGTGCGAGAAAAATCGTGTCTACAAGGAAAAAAATATCTGAGAAAGGAAACACAATGCAAGCAAACATCAATATAGAGCATGAAAATGTTATGTTGTGGTCCACATTTCACATCCCTCTCTCTGGGTGTACATGGCCTTCTTCACTGAACAAATGGAAATGGTTTGAGGCATTTCATTGTTGAAGAGAGCCATGTCCATCAGAATTGATGATCATATAGTCTTGTTGTTGCAGTATATAATGATCTCCTGGTTCTGCTCATTTCACTCAGCATCAGTTCATGCAAGTCTCTCCAGGCCTCTCTGAAATCATCCTGCTGGTCATTTCTTATAGAACAATAATATTCTATAACATTCATATACCATAATTTACTCAGGCATTCTCCAATTGATGGGCATCCATTCTTGGTGATCATTTCTTATAGAATAATAATATTCTATTTATTACATTCATATATCACAACTTATTCAATAATTCCCTAATTGATGGGCTTACACTAAACTTCCAGTTTATTGCTACTACAAAAAGGGATGCTATAAATATTTTTTCACATGTGGGTCATTTCCCATTTTAAAATAATTTCATTGGTATACACACCCAGTAGAGACAGTGCTAGATCGAAGAGTATACACAGTTTGATAGATCTTTGGGCTTAGTTCTAAATTGCTCTCCAGAATGGTTGGATGATTTCATAACTCCAGCAACAATGCATCAATGTTCCAGTTTTCCCACATCTTCTCCAATATTATCATTATTGTTTCCTGTCTTCTTATCCAATATGAGAAATGTGAAATGGTACCTCAGAGTTTTCTCAATTTGCATTTCTCTAATCAAATAGTGATTTAAAGAATTTTTATATGACTAGAAATGGCTTTAATTTTTTCATTTGAAAATTATTTGTTCATATCATTTGACCATTTATAAATTTGGGAACAGCTTGTATTCTTATAAATTTGAGCCAATTTTCTATATATTTCAGAAATGACATCTTTATCAGAAACACTGGATGCCAAATTTTTTCCCCAAGCTTTGTGCTTCCCTTTTAATCTTGTTTGTATTGGTTTTGTTTATGCAAAACCTTTTTAATTTAGTGTAATCAAAATTATTCATTTTGTATTTCATAAAATTCTCTAGTTCTTTGGCCACAAATTCCTTCCTTTCCCACATATCTGAGAGGTAGACTATCCCTTGTTGTCCTAATTTGCTTCTAATTTCACCCTTTTGGGGTCTAAATCATGAATTTATTTTATCCTTATCTTGGTACAGAGTGTTAGGTGTGGGTCGGTGTCTAGTTTCTGCCATATTATTTTCTAGTTTTCCCAAAATTTTTTGTCAAATATTGAATTCTTATCTCAGAAGCTGGAGTCTTTGGGTTTATCAAACACTAGATTACTATAGTAATTGACTATTGTATCTTGTGAACCTAAACTATTCCACTGATGCACTGCTTTCATTTTTAGCTAGTGACAAATGGTTTTGATAACTGCTACTTTATAATATAGCTTTAGATCTAGTAAAGCCAGGTCACTTTCCTTTGCATTTTTGTTCATGAATTCCCTTGAAATTCTTGACCTTTTTCTTCTAAATGAATTTTTAAATTATTTATTCTAGCTCTGTAAAATTGCCAAGAAATTTGTTTTGTACTAAGTAAATCAATTTGGGTAGTATTGTAATTTTTATTATATTAGCTTGGCCTACCTATGAGTACCTGATGTTCTTCTAATTGTTTAGATCTAACTTCATTTGTGTGAAAAGTGTTTTGTAATTGGGTCCATATAGATCTGCTTTTGTCTTGGTAGGTAGATTCCCAAATATTTTATATTATCAACAATTATTTTAAATGAGATTTTTCTTCTTGCTACTGGAATTTATAACATATAAAAATGCCAATAATTTATGTGGGTTCATTTTATTTCCTGCAACTTTGCTAAAGTTGATAATTATTTCTAGTGATTGTTATTAGAGAATCTCTAGAATTTTCTAAGTATGCCATCATATCTTCTGCAAAGAGTGGTGATTTTTGTTTCTCATTACCTACTCTAATTTCTTCAATTTCTTTTGCTTACGCTAACATTTTTAGTATAATATTGAATAGTAGTGGTGATAATGGACAAGCTTTTTTCATCCCTGATCTTATTGGGAATGCTTCTTGTTTATCTCCTTTACATATAATGCTTGCTGATGGTTTTAGATAGATTCTAATTATCATTTTAAGGGAAACTCCCTTTATTCTTATGCTCTCTAATGTTTTTTTAATAGGAAAAAATTTGTGTTTGAAGTCACAGAAAGATAAAGAGGTTCAATGATTGGCCCAAAGTCATACAGGTAATAAATTTCAGGGGCAGGATGACATCAGGGCCATCTCTTTTTACACTAGTCTTTTTGCTATGTTTACTATAAATTATTACCCAGTGGCCAACACTTTTCTGATAAACATCTTCAAACCTCATTAGTCTGTGTTTTGAATTAGTGAAAGTCTTTCTCTACATGAAATTGACATTTTTCCAGCTGGGCAGAACCTGTCAGAATTTCCCACTGTGAAAGGACTTCAGGATTCAGGATTGTTTTTATTCTTATAACTTAGTGAGAGGAATAGTGCACTCACAGTTCATTTATCTGAGATCAGTGTATATTCTACATATGGCAATTTTCCAATTAATAAATTATATTTTCAATTGTATATATGCACATGCATACATATACATGCATGCATATGTGCACATATATGTACACACATACAAAAGTATGTGCACAAATGTATTCATGTACAAAGCACACATATACACATATATGCAAAGGAATGCATACACAAACACATATATATATATATGTGTGTGTGTATGTATGTACATGTGTATATTTGAGTATATATATGTATGTGTGTTTGTAGTGTGTGTGTATTTATCAAACAGAATAATCCTAACCCTCTCACACACATTTTGGGATTGTGCCATTTTCCCCAAATTGAAATATGGAAACAATCTTTTTTTAAAATGATTCCCACAGCATAAATATGAAACTATGAGCTTTGTTTTGGCAGCATTTTCCTGCAGCAATTTTCCCTGAGGATTCAAGAGAGGCCAATCTAGTAGGAAACCAATTGTTCCTAAAGTGAATTATTAGTTTCTGATTAATTATGTAAAATGCATGCTCTTATTTCTCAAAATGTAGTCTTCTGTCTCCTTCACACCAAAGGGATGCAATAGTAGTCCCACATAAGGCTTGTCAATAAATTTGTAAACATAATTAGTCAATGATTTAGTCATCAGCTTGATGAAGTCTAATTTACTTGGTATTTATGAACATCTATGATTTGAAGAATTTTAAAATAGCTTTTCAACAATTAAGACCTTGCCTCCTGTACTTAGTTAGGTCTTGTAGGTAGCCAGATTTAAAAAGGGGGGGAGGGTAAATAAATTTTATTTCTTAAAATTTTGTTTTATTCTAATCTCTTAAAATTTCAGAATGGTGTATACATTTTCCATTCTAGGATTCCAGGTATAGAACTGGAAGGCATCTTATAGATAAAAGAATCCAGACATCATCATTTATTTTAAAGGTAATGGCGATGAGACTGAGGAAGTTTAAGCGATGAGTATAATAAAATACTGATAATAATACATTTATCTAGTACTTCAACTTTTAGAAAATACTCTTAAAAATAAAAATAAATTAAAATTTAAAAAAAATTTAAAAAATCTCATTTTATCTTTATAAAAAATATGGAGTGGTAGATACTCCATTTTATAGATGAGAAAACAGTATGAAAAAGGTCAAATACCTTTCCCAGGGTCATATAGCTAGCAAGTGTTTGAAGTTGGATTTGAACTCGTCTTCATGATGCCAGGTTCATCACTCTGATAATATAAATAATAAGGGATAGAACTAGGTCTCAAACGAATACATCACAAGCTCACAGTTCTCATGTAGGAAGGAACCTCAGAGATTATCTAATTCAATCTCTTCATTTTACATATGAGCAAAATAGGGATTGGGATGATATCTAAGATCACACTAATACTGTCAGAAGGATTTAAAGCCAGGTCCTCTGATTCCAAATTTAGTATTCTTACTTTGCTTCAAGTTGTTCTTCTTTTTACAAGTAAAATAATAATAACCTAAATTATTATTATAATCCTCTTAGTTATTCTATTTTAATAATAATTATCATAGTACCACTAATCATTATTACTTTTATTATGATTAGGCAGTTGGAGCTGCAGAACTGAAATTTAAGGTCAAAGAAAGTGAGAACTAAGAAAATGCTTATGGGTTTGATGAGGTCAGCCATTAGGAAAAGGACTTTTTCAACCTTAGGTAATGACAGGTTGAGACTAATGTAAAAATGGAATTCTTTGAGAAAGAGAGAGAGCACATGTAGCTATGTGATCCTGAACCAAGTATTATAGACATAACTGGAAACCTATTTTTTTTTCCTAGTTTAAAATGAGAATTGCTCATACATAGGTACAATCCTCTCGAGCCAGCAAATAGATTTACTCCTTACAGCTCTTGAAAAGCATGGAAGGCAGACAGGATTTTTTGTAGCTTAATATTTTTCACATTTTTACTTTTTCTATGAAATGACAGATCAAATGAAAATTCATGTTAACTTAGATATCTACATAGACTTTTTTCCCTTAGAGGACTACATATTCTCTGTTATTTTTCACTCTTATTGAGCCCCGAAAATGCTTGCTCTGGCCACCTCTTGAAAGAGAGATTTTTGTCTTATGGGAAGGTCATTCTGAAGTCATTAAGAACACATAGGAAGTATTTTCACTTTGTAGTCAGAACCTCACAAAAATTTGGTCATTTTCATTGAACAAGCTTGCCCAACAGGGATTGCTTATCTGGAAAAATTGCCTTTTTTTTTTTTGCTGAGGCAATTGGGGTCAAGTGACTTGCCTAGGGTCACACAAGTAGGGAATGTTAAGTGTCTGAGAACAGATTTGAACTCAAGTTGTCCTGACTTCAGGGCTTGTGTTCTAACCACTGTGCAACCTAGCTGCCCCCTAACTTTTTTTTTTTCAGGATCCTATTCTTTCCTCAGGCAAAAGCTTGATTTTTATTCATTAGAAACTTTCCAACAGTGGAAATACAAAGGATGGCAAATATAATCAAAATGAATTCCATTGGATTTTAAAAAATAATGTGCAAATGATTAATTTTCTGATCACTAAGCCATTGTGAATACTGATTTTCTACAAAGTATTTTGAATTTATCTAATAAATCCTCATCTTCATGTGATCATTTTAAAGGTGAAATAAATACTTGATGCTCTTTAGATCAGTGATTTTGAAAACTTTTTGTGTCAAGAATCCTTTTGATAGACTGGTAAAGCCAATGAATCCTTTATAGGGATAATGCTTTTAGATATGTAAAATGATGTAAGATAATAAAGAGTTTCACATCTGCATGTTTTGTTATTTGTTAACCAGTACTATTTTTTGGGTGTGGTTACTACTGTATTGTATGATTTAGAATTCCTAAAATTTTCATTAAGAATTATACCAATAATTGTCAATCATTATTACTTCTGTTAACAAGGATAGAGATTGTGAAGGAAATATACTTTGTTATAAAGAATAAGAGATGAAAACCAAAAGACTGAATTGCAAGATATGCCACTAGGTTATGCTCAATAATCTGAGGATTATTCATTTTTATAGCAAGTTTGTATAACATATTGATGTCAGCAGGATATCTTTATTATTGAAAGTGCTACCCCCTTCTCTATTCTAAGTTTCTTAGGAAATGCCATACAAATAAATTGAATGATATATAAATAAACATATATATATGCAATATGTAAATATATATATATATGTATATTAAATAAAATGTAAAAATAAAACTAAATAAAGGATTAATTTTACTTTTTACAGTTTGCATGAAAAATAGCTTTGGGTCAGGTAGGCAAATAAGTTCTCAAAAATGACCTTATTAGAGATGCTGTGACTTCTCTTTTTCTTAGGTAGCTCACGTTTGGCTGATTGGCTATTTAATTATAAAGTGAGAGGAGCCTGTGAAGTTCAGGTTTAACTTTAGAGCTTGCTGGAACTTCAATAGCACTTTATCTTTCTTAATCTGAGGAATTTTTCTTTGGGAAATGGAGCTACTGCCATTCCCTAAGAAAATGACCTCTCTTCTTTAAAATTCACTTCTTTCCAAGCATGTTAAAACTTGTCTTGTTTATTTGTTTGGGAATGTGTCCCCTGAATAAATGCTCAATGCCAAATAGACATAATTGTCTCAACAGGGAAATCATATTCTTAAAATTTGTGGCAGAGGTATTCAAACCACTCTATATCTTCTGTTGTAGTGAAAACATTGCAGAAAATGAAAAGCTGTCCATTGAAAATGTAGCTATACCTTGATAAGTGTGTACTGATTGTTATGAAGTGGTGAGTTGGAAGTACTAAAGGTAACTTAGAGTTGGTCTGAAATTTATTTTGGGGACTGTGGCAAGAGAATTCTGGCTCCAAGTTCTTGGCTGCCACTGATAACAAGAAAACACTGTCTCCATTACACCATGTCACAATCAAAGTTGAGAAATAAGCCAGAGCTTTTGTTCTGACCTTCCTGATGCAGAATCCTTATCTTGCCCCTTGTGATGTGTATATTCTTATCTTCCCGTCCTGTTTTCTGTAAAATTCAATTGAGTCCATCCAATTTATGTAGTCACATTCTATATAAGATTGCTGAAACTGATGATAGGGGCTTTCTTGCTTTTTTATCTAGAGGAGCCTGCAGTCTGAGCATAAATAAAATTATATATAACCATCACAGGTTAATTCAGTAATTGGTAGCAGGAACTAATTAATGCCGTCTTCATATAATTGTTTTGTTTTTTTTTTATCATAGTACTATTCCTGGGTAGCAAAAAGCCAAGCCCTATAAAGCAAAGCCCTGTGGTGGTAGGTTATATAAAGCCCATGAAACAATTTCTGAATCTATAATCCAAGATTCTCCAGCAGAGGGCATTCACAAGCCAAATGTTTAGGGAATTTCTGCTTTCCAGAGGAGGTACATTTCTATTCAAAGAGAAATACACTTGTTAAGAAAAATAGGTATTCTGGCACTTCAGTCTTTGCATATTTTATCACCCTCTCTAGGACAACATCCCTAATCCACACTTACTCCACTTCCATTTTGAGTCCTTTAAGGGGCTGCTACCTTGGGTGCCAGGAGTAGCTGTGCATTGTGTAATCCCAGCACTCTAGAGGATGTGGCCTTTACTCCTGTGGTTCCTATTAATAATCAAAACCAGGTCATTCTAACCCCAAGTCAGGTGCTCTGTCCAGGAACCTGCTTTGAATCTGCTTCAGATATTTAACAGTTGTGTAACTATGAGCAAGTCATTTAATGTCTAGGAACCTCAATTTACAATTTATAAAATGGAGATAATAGTAAAATCAACTTCACTGAGTTGTTATGAAGATCAAATGATTATCTATCTATCTATCATTTATCTCTATCTTTGCTCTTAAAGAGCTATATTAAAGAGAGCTCCAATTAATCATGTTCCTAAATTAAATTTTAATGCCAAATACATGGTCTTTAACAAAATAAAAAAATAAATACTTCTTGAATTGAATTAAAATGTAAAAGACAAGTGTTTTCAATTATGGCATTTTAGGGATTGTAGGGCAGAGGGCTAGGCTTGGGGTAAGATAACAGCACACATTTACCAGCTACCTGACAGTGGGTAAGTTATTTATCCTCTGTCATTCTGTCTATTTATGAAATGGAGGCAATGGTGGTCCATTTGTAGTGAGGAATTGACCCAAAAACATAAGTTTTTTTTTTTCAGAAACAGAAATTTGTTCCAATTCAATTGATATATTAGGGAATATTTTAACATAATTTGAATTTTGATTTTACTTCTATTCAAAAAGTTGTGAGAATGAAGAAAAATGTGCCACTTGAAAAGAAGTCATAACCTAAAACCCTTCCAATGCCTAACCATAAGCTTACCTTAAGATAAAGTGTCATTTTTTGATAGGCAAAGAGTCATATTGATAGTATGTCTTCTGGTGCAAAAGAAGGCGTGAGTAGAGAAAGGCTGGTCTGTTCTACCCCTATACCTCTTTCTGTCTTCTCTAGATTCTTTACTCTCATCTCCCAGACCCCACGTCCTAGGGTTACATGAGCAGCACCAGTGTGCAAGCAGCAGCCTGAGGCCACAGATGTAACTACTATTTAGTGTTCTGTTAGCCATTTCATATGTGAAATATATATGTGTATATATATATATATATATATATACACACACACATATATGTGAAGCTATGCTAATGTTTTTATTGCATTCCTATTTTTCTAAATTAACCCAAACATTACTTTCCCCATAATTTCTGAGATTTATAATAGTGTGATTTTTCATATTAGGGTGTTTTGGGGAAATGAAGTATTGATGAGAAGCATTTTGAAAATTTTAAAGTGCTACATGTTGTTATATTCTAATTATTTCTTTAATTTTTCTCTACATAGTATTTTTTTCCTTTCCTTTGTATACTGAGGCAAGGTTCTTTTTTTCAAAATTAATGTTTTTAGAAATGAAATTTTGGAGAAAATTTGCAAGCTATAATTTATTCAGGGTAAAGTTTTAATGGGTAATTGAGTCTCTCTCCCTTTTGTTAAAGGAAGTATTTTACTGTATCCCAATCTTGAATCCTGAGCTGTCTTCTGGATGAATGACATCAGTGAGTGTTAATTGATTCAAAGCCAGAAAGAACAAACTTTTCACAAGGGAAATTTATAACATGCCTGATCCAGAATCTTACTGAAACCTGTCAACTGGTAGAGCTTTTGCACTGTTATGTGTATGCTTATCTCTATAGCTGTTGGTCAGTTGGTTTTTGTTTTATTCCTCTTCAGAGTGGTAAATATAGTTATAAACAAACAAGGGAGGTATTTTTCTAGTCAGGAGATGAAATTTTCTAAAAAATTGTTCTGACTATGATTTTTGGCAGGGAGAAAGGGAGGGAGTAGAATGGCAATTATAGTTCTTTTTGTCTTCAAACATACACACAAATCATCTTGCCTTCTGCTTTCCTTTCTTCTTCTCCCCTGCCTCTTTCTACTCTTTGCGTCCTGCCATTTGCCTTTTCATGTCCTTTGAGCTTAGTGAACATCAAACAGATAGATATGATAACCAAATAATAAAGTTCTACCACAAAATCTCTACTCTGGAATGAAGGTGATACGTATCACAACTGTACCGGGATGCTTACAAAGAGTAGGGTTCAAATTGATGTCCAAGCAACTATTTAGGGTGAGAAGACATGGGTTAAGCAGAATATATAAGAGAAATGTTTTAAGAATTCAATGAAACAGTTACAATAAATCCTTCCAAATTGGCAAATTAAGAAACCAAAGCAGCCTACGCTACTGTATTAAGAAACAATAACTCTTTGTGAGAAAAACCAGTCAGAATTGTAGGTGTTAAGAAAACCTTCAGAAAATGGTCAAAGTCACCACCAAAGACAACAGAAATCATGTGTGTTCACTGTTGGAAGAACAGGGAATGGGGAGGAAAGTATTTGAATAAGAGGGAAAAGATGAGCAGAAGAATGGGGGTGAGTGTATGTGGGTATGTGTGTATGTTTTGCATTGAGATATGAGTTCAATGCAATATCATAAAAATATAGGCAGTGGCAACTAATCTAGCTTAATAAGAACATAAGCCATTTCTGAATCATGTCATCCATATACTTCAGACATCCTTCTTATGCTCCCCATCCTCCTTCCATCACAACTTAGACTCTTTCTCTGTCTTCAGGCACTTTCACTTTATATTGCCTAGATACCTATGGCTCTTTCTAGTTATTTCCAAATCATTCTGTTTCACATACACTTCTACCTCTCCTCAAGTTCTTATTTAAGTGTTCACTTGTCCCATTGGAATGAAAATTTCTTGAGGTGCTGCCTTGATTGCTTAGATTTGTATCTCTAGTGCTTAGCACAGTGCCTGACTCAAAGAACTTATAAATTCTATATTATTCACCTATGCATTCAGGGATATGATGTGAGATGGGTCTAGAAAGAGTATTTAAGGACAAATTTGTGAGTTCTGAATGCAAGGCAAAGTTTTGTAGAACATAGAGAACCAGTGAAAGTTTTTAATCAGAGAAGCGACATGATAAGAGCTATACATACATTATCAATATCACCTTGGCAGTGTAATGGATGAATGAAGGAGGGAAGGCAAGACAATGTTTCAGAGGTAGTTGCAGTTATTGAGATGGGTGACAATAAAGATCCTACTCAGGCTGAAAGCAGAACCTTGTTATGTATAATGTGGGAAGTAGTTGAAGACTGAATTTTCCTTCTAAATACCTAGGAGGTGTTTTCCATTATCCATTAAAGATGGATATATGAATATAATCATCAAAGGGCAAAATTTAGAGAGAAAAGACAAGAGGGTCAATAAAAAAGTCTTAGAGTACACCTACATTTGAAGAATGGGGATGACATTTATTAGCCACAGAATGGCTCTGTATAGGCAAATTCCTTACATTGGCATGGCACATCAGTAATAAAGAAAATGATTGAGGAATGGGGTAAACCATGGGTTATCTATAGTCTTTCTTCAATTAAAATCAAGGACAAGAATTGGTTTCTCAAGAACTCAACACCATGAAGACCATGAGGGTTAGGAAAGCAACTTTAAGATACTCCACAATCATCCTGAAGTCCATGTGGAAATTATATGGAGAATTTTCTTCTTTTAAAAAGGAGTTGAGTCACATTTGGAACTTTGCCCAAAAAGCTATTAAACTGCACATATCCTTTGGTCCAGCAAGGTCTCTGCTGGGACTGTACCCTAAAGAGATGAAAAAAGGGAAATGGACCACCCACCTATGTAAAAATGTTTGTAGCAGCCCTTTTTGTGGTGGCAAGGAACTGGAAACTGAGTGGATAACCATCAGTTAGAGAAGGGCAAAATTATGCTGTGTGAATATTATGGAATATTATTGTTGTATAACAAATGATCAGCAGGATGAATTCAGAAAGGCCGGAAGAGACTTAGATGAACTGATGCTTAAATAAAGTGAATAGAACCAGGAGAACATTGTATACAACAACAGCAAGACTGTGGGATGATCAATTCTGATGGATGGGGCTTTTTGCAACAATGAGATGATTCAGGCTAATTCCAATATATTTGTGATGTAGAGAACCAGAGAGAGGACTGTGGGGGCTGAGTATGAATGACAACATACTATTTTCACCTTTTTTCTGTTATTTACTCACTTTTTGTTTTCTTTCTCATTTTTTTTCCTTTTTGATCTGATTTTTCTTGAACAGCATAATAATTGTGGAAATATGTATAGAAGAATTGTACATGTTTAACATATATTGGATTACTTACTGTCTAGGAGAAGGGGTTGAGGAGAAGGGAGGAAGAAAAAAAATTTGGAACACAAGGTTTTGCAAGGGTGAATTTGAAAACTATCTTTGCATATATTTTGAAAATTAAAAAGCTACTATTAAAAAAAGAAAGATTGGGTCAAAAAACTAAAGCTAAGATTGAAAAGTATGTTCTATGAGGGCTAAGAAGCCCAATGGTAAAAACAAACTGACTCTCCCTTGGCAAGAATAATTAATATGGTTCAGTGTAGTGCTGAACCAGGATTGGATTAGATGACTTCAGATTCATGATCTCAAAGAAGGAATATGATGTACATACAATTGAAAAACTCAGAATTTTTCCATGGCTCCCCACTGACTACTAAGCAAATGTCAAACTTCCTCCCCTGGCATTCAGAGTCTTTCTCTGTTTGAAGTCACCCTGTTCTAGTTATAAGTTTATGATTCTATAAATATCAATCGAACCTCTTCACATAGAGAAAAATATTTTTCTATTACATTAATTAACAATGAATAAATTAGGATCCAGACTTTTTGTTCCCTATTTCTTCATCAAGATTCAACTCCTATGGGATGTCAGACTCTGAAGGACATGACTGATTGAGATAATCCCTAACTACATCTGGAATAGATTAAATAGGATATTACATATATATCATGAATGGAATATAGCACCCTACAAAATCTATAAAGAAATAAGGGTTGAAAAGAATAGGATAAGATAGAGTATCAAATGGTGTATTGATTAATGGAAGTGGGATAAGGTATGTAGATTAATGACAATAGTAAAAAGAGGGAAGGAAAGAGTGGGAAGAGAAATTAAGAGATTCATAGGTGAGAGGGAGGTTAAGTTATAACAAAGTAAATTAAGGATTGAACCTAAAGTAGAAGAATTAGCAGGACTAAAAAATAGGAGATATGCACAACATAATAACAAGGATTAGGAGTAGAATTTATTAGAGTAAAAATAGTAAGACTAGTAATCATTGATCTCAAACAAATTCAAACTTAAAGACTCAATCAAGAAAGAAATCATTATGTTAGCCATATTAGTATTCTTTTAGATACACAACTACATATATATACATATATATATGTGTGTGTGTGTATGTGAGAGAAATCATATATAATACACACATATATAATATATAGATCTATCTATATGTACATGCTTAATAGGTAGCCTGCTTAGAAAAAATGGCAAAGGTGGGAGGTTGAAAGGGGAAAAAAATAGAATAAAGCAAAAAAGTAGACAGTAGAGAACAAAAGAATAACCTATAAGGAAGCAAAGAAAAGATGGACAGTCAAGAATATAATGACTTCTATTACTATATATGCTTTCTTGAAATGGAAATGAAATGATAACATATTTTGAATCCTTACTGATGTTCACCTGGTTATATGACAATGCTTTGAGTATTTAAATTTCCATTTTTTTCTGTGATTACCCCTAACCTTTGGGGAACATGCTCCTCAGTCTTGGGACTACCCCATCCAACTGGGAGAACATAGTTATGTTTAGAGTATAAACAGATTCCAGTCTAGACAAGTTCTTGCCCCTAGGAAAAAGTTCCTGTCCTTGTATCCTTTCATTAGAATTTAGGATTACCCAGTTTATGAAGGAGAAAGCCAACCAGAGCAGTCTGGATGGAGATGGATACCCTTGTACAAGTTGCTAGAAATGACTGAGTCTCTTAATCAAGTCACATTGGAGGTGTTAAAGACTCCTAATCCATGTATACATTAAATATCCACCAATCAGAGTTGATTTTCACTTGTCAGGGAAATTCTCTTTTAGGAACATATTTAAAGCTTTCAGTACTTTCATAGTTTTGTCTTTGATTTTCTAAGAGAAACCATTGACCAATAATTTATTAATTATTGGGTAGCTTAATTAAAAATGATAGTTAATTATTCAGAACTCTTCTCAGAGTTTTTTATTCATAACAATATATTTTATGTCTTGCCATGTACTCTAAATTCCAACTAAATATGAATTTCTGAAAGAATTTTGTAGTTTCTTTTCAGCTCTAAATGGATAATGTTAAGAACTTTATATATTTATATGTGTGTGTATATGCATATATATATATATATATATACATACTTGTGATAATTTTTTGGGTCTGAAAAATAATCACAAACTTACTGAGATTTTACAAATGCTTGTGTTTGGATTTTTTGGATACAGATCAATTTGGAATCTGTGCTTTGGACTTTTGTCCTTTGATATTTTCTAAATCATCTTTCTATTAGTTTTTCCATCCCGAAAATACAATATATTTTAAATATAGCTACTCATAAATCTTGTGATGATGGTTTAAATTGAATCTCTAAACTCCAAGTATTATTATGTATGTATTAATAAATCTTTAAATAAGTTAATGAAATTTGTATTTGCATAGACTAAAATAACAGTGATAATAATTCAGTAATGCCTGAACATATTATTTTTAAATTATTGCATTAGCTGAAAACATAAATATTAAAAGAATTATTCAAATTCCATTGGTAATGTGAAATATATTAAAATGTACTTTTTAATCTTTTTTTAAGTTAAAAAAATATATAAAAGAAAATATTTTAAAAGTAAGGAATATAGGATTTTAGAATATTATAGAATATAGAAAATTGCCGGATATTCCCCATTTTAAATGATTTAATTTTGTCTATTTACTTTTAAAATATTATTCTTTTAATTTTATACTCTTGATGTTGGCTAATAGATATATTTAAAAATTGGTTTAAAATTAATTTTACTTTCTTTATGTGTTGGAAGAAACTTTATGATTTATTAAAAATGATTTGTTTATACTTTAATGACAGGACTTCACAGAATAAGATGAAATGAAAAAATAGCAAATACACCAGCAGGTTTAGATTGTGTTGGTATCCAGATAATGCAAATTAACCAAATAAAGTAACTAAATATCTTGATATGTGTCCAGCCCTGTTTTTAGGTTCTGTCCATTAGGATTATCAGTTACCCTTAGCTTGGAATGACAGTAATTTTGAAAATATAGCTGTAACTAAAGGATCTCTCTTCCTATATAGGGCTGTAAACACCTCTTACTAGGAAACTTACATCTCTGCCACTGGGAGAGGTCCTAAGTACTGGCACAGCACCCAAGATGCTGGTATACAGATGTAGACACAATAGCCAATTCTTGGCTTTACAGTTAGCATTCTCAGGATGAGACTGAAATACACCCTCCCTCATCAAAGAAATCTTTCAGTTTTGGTATTCTAGATTAGGCCTTCTTAAACTTTTTCCACTCATGACCCCTTTTCACTCAAGAAATTTCTGTGTGCAGCAACAATACTATATGATGATTAATTCTGATGGACATGGCTCTCTTCAACAATGAAATGTTTCAAACCAGTTCCAATTGTTCAGTGAAGATAGCCATATACACCCAGAGAGAGGGATGTGAAATGTGGACCACAACATAACATTTTCATGCTCTCTATTGATGTTTGCTTGCATTGTGTTTCCTTTCTCTGATTTTTTTCTTCTAGATACGATTTTTCTTACACAACAATGATAAGTGTGGAAATATGTATACACATTCGATTTGTCAAGTATTTTAATATAATTAACATGTAGTGGACTTCCTGCCATCTAGGGGAGGGGAGGGAACTAGGGGGAAAATTTGTAATGGAAAGCTTTGTAAGAATCATTGTTGAAGAACTACCCATACATATATTATGCAAATAAAAAGCTTTAATAAAAAAATGAAATTTCTGTGTGATGTGCAAAAAGGTTTGTGGCAGCCCTTTTTGTCATGACAAGGAACTGGAAATTGAGTGGATGTCCCTCAGTTGGGGAATACTTGAATAAGTTATAGCATATGAATATAATGGAATATTGTTCTATAACAAATGACAAGCAGGCTGATTTCAAAAAAGTCATGAAATGATGCAAGTGAAGTGAGTACAACCAAGAGAACATTGTATACAACAACAAGATTAAGTGATGATCAACTGTGATTTTCAACAATGAGGTGATTCAAGACAATCCCGGTAAACTTATGATAGAGTCATCAGCATTCGGATAGAGAACCATGGAGACTGAATGTGGAATAGAACATATTTTCACCTTTTCTTGTTCTTATTTACTTACTTTTTTCTTTCTTTCTTGTGTCTTTTCTCCCTTTTGAGCTGATATTTCTTGCTCAGAATAACAAATATGCAAATATGTTTAAAAGAATTACACATATTTAACCTATATTAGATTGCTCACTGTCTAGGGGAATGGCAGAAGGAGAAAATTTGGAACACAAGCATTTACAAAGGTGAATGTTGAAAATTATGTTTTCATATATTTGAAAATATAAAAAGCTATTAAAATACAAAAAATAATTTTAAAAAGAAATTTTTGCGTGACCCCCAAGTATATAAGGTATATAAGTATACAAATCAAACATTTACTAGTCATAAAACAATTTTGCAACTCCCACATTCATTATGAGTTATGAGACTCTATGTAGGGCTATGAACCATGATTTAAGAAGCTGGGGTCTATACTTTGCTTTAGATCTGACTCACCTTGTATGTCAGCTGCTTAAAGGTCAGGTGAATTTTCTACAAGCAAATCAACTCCTTAGCATCTACTTTGTGCATGAGTTTTCTCAATCAATAAACAATCTTTTTCTTCTTAAGTAGTTTATCCAATGCAATCTCTATAGAACTGCCAAGTTGCCTCAGTCCACCTGAAATCAACTCTCTTTTCCTGACATATAGAATTACTATTTCTTCATTAGAGTGCTATGGGGGAACAAGTTTCAGATTTGATCCTTGCCCTAGAAAAATTTTGAATGTTTAGAAAATAAAACAAATATAAAATCTTATAAATAACATAGGTTAACCTAGATATATTAATTGATTATACATGCACACCTCTTACAAATTTATAGGCACAGTAAGGAATGATATAAATGCACCATAATAACTGGGAAATGGGATGGATAGAATTGGGAATGGGGATAAATTAAAGATAAGCTAGGAGTAAAGGAAATGGTCAGGGCAATAAAAGGGTAAGGTTAACCAATATCAGAAGAGGAAAGGAAAGGAGTGATGATTGAAGAATTTGGTTAAATCAGCTCTCTTCTCAGAGTAAAAAAAAATTGGAAATTGAGGGGATGCCGATCAATTGGGGAATAGCTCAAGAAACCATGGTATATGTTTGTGATAGAATATTGCTGTTAGGAAAAAAAATACCTGGAAATTCCTCCATGAACTCCAAGTGAAATGCCCTGCATATAAAATAATAGTAATATTCTGGGATGACTAGCTGTAAATAACTTTGCTATTCTCAGTAGTACAAAAACCACAACTACTCTGAAGGACTTATGATGAAAAAGTCTATCCATACTCAGAGAAGGAACTGTGTATGAATACAGATTGAAGTATTCTCTCTTTCTTCTCTTTTTTAAACTTAATTTTTCTTGAAGTTTTTTTTTGTTTTCATTTGGGTATGAGATCTATGTTTACTTTCACAACTTGAATTTTATGTAAATGTTTTATATAATTTTGCATGTGGTTTCTTAATTGTGGATAGGGATAAGGGAGAGAACCTGGAGCTTAAAATAATTTAAGAACAAATGTAAAACAAATTGTTTTGAGTATTACTAGGGAAAATATAAAATAATTAAATCAATTTTTTTAAAAAGTAGAGGTTGTAACACCATATACCAAGATAAGGTCAAAATGGATTCATGATCTAGGCATAAAGAATGATATTATAAACAAATTAGAACAATGTAGGATGGTTTACCTCTCAGACCTGTGGAGGGGGAAGGAATTTGTGACCAAAGAAGAACTAGAGGTCATCATTAATCACAAAATAGATAAGTTTGACTATATCAAGTTAAAAAGTTTTTGTACAAACAAAATGAATGCAGACAAGATTAGAAGGGTAGCAGTAAACTTGGAAAATATTTTTGCATCCAAAGGTTCTGATAAAGGCCTCATTTCTAAAATATATAGAGAATTGCCTCAAATATATAAGAATTCATGCCTTTCTCCAATGGATAAATGGTCAAAAGATATGAACAGACAATTTTCAGACGAAGAAATTGAAACTATTTCCGGTCACATGAAAAGGTGCTCCAAGTC
>JAJPUD010011515.1:1209-16282 GCA_023553655.1 Myrmecobius fasciatus
CATGGTTCTCTTCAACAATGATATGATTCAAATCAGTTCCTATTGTTCAGCGATGAAGATAGTCATATACATCCAGAGAGAGGCCTGTGGGAACAGAGTTTGAACCACAACACAGCATTTTAACACTTTCTGTGAATATTTCCATGCATTTTGTTTTCCTTCTTAGGTTGTTTTTTTCTTCTTCTCTTTCTAGATCTGATGTTTCTTATGCAGTAAGATAACTGTATAGAATGTATACATATATTGTATTTGTCATATAATTTATCCTATTTAGCATGTATTAGATTACCTGTCATCTAGGGGTGGGGATGGGGGAAAGGAGGGGAAAAGCTTGGGAAAAAAAGTTTTTGCAAAGGTCAATGTAGAAAAATCACTCATATGTTTTGTAAATAAAAAGCTTTATAAATAAATAAATAAATAAATAGAGAATGGCTGAATAAATTATGGTATATGAATATTATGGAATATTATTGTTCTGTAAGAAACGACCAGCAGGTACCAGATCTAAAACTATATTATAAAGCAGCGGTCATCAAAACCGTTTGGTACTGGATAAGAAATAGAGCAGTGCATCAGTGGCACAGGATAGGTTATCAGGACAACCTGGACATTAACCTTAACAATCTAGTGTTCGATAAACCCAAGGAACACAGCTTTTGGGATAAATACTCTCTATTTGGCAAAAACTGCTGGGAAAATTGGAAACTAGTGTGGAAGAAATTAGGGCTTGACCCATACCTAACACCACATACCAAGATAAGATCTTAATGGGTTCATGATCTAGATATAAAGAGGGACTTTGTAAGCAAGTTAGACGAACGTAATATAGTTTATCTCTCAGACCTGTGGAGGTGGAACAAATTTATGTCCAAAGAAGACTTGGAACTCCTAATTGAACACCAGAAGGATAATTTTGACTATATTAAGTTAAAAAGTTTCTGTACAAACAAAACAAATGCAGACAAGATTAGGAGGGAAGCATCTAATTGGGAAATCATCTTTACATTCAATGGTTCTGATAAAGGCCTCATTTCTAAAATATATAGAGAATTGTCTCATATATATAAGAATTCAAGCCACTCTTCAATAGAAAAATGGTCAAGGGATATGAACAGACAATTTTCAGATGATGAAATTAAAACCATCTCTAGTCATATGAAAAGTTGCTCCAAATCACTATTGATCAGAGAAATGCAAATTAAGACAACTCTGAGATACCACTACACACCTGTCAGATTGGCTAAAATGACAGGAAAAGATAACGATGAATGTTGGAGGGGATGTGGGAGGGCTGGGACACTGATACATTGTTGGTGGAACTGTGAACAGATCCAACCATTGTGGAGAGCAATTTGGAGCTATGCTCAAAAAGTTGTCAAACTGTGCATACCCTTTGACCCAGCAGTGTTTCTACTGGGCCTATATCCCAAAGAGATCTTAGAGGAGGGAAAGGGACCCACATGTGCAAGAATGTTTGTGGCAGCCCTTTTTGTGGTGGCTAGAAACTGGAAACTGAAGGGATGCCCATCAATTGTAGAGTGGCTGAATAAATTATGGTATATGAATGTTATGGAATATTATTGTTCTGTAAGAAACGACCAGCAGGACGATTTCAGAGAGGCCTGGAGGGACTTGCATGAACTGATGCTGAGTGAAACGAGCAGAACCAGGAGATCATCA
Source organism: Myrmecobius fasciatus (assembly GCA_023553655.1). Taxonomy (NCBI): domain Eukaryota; kingdom Metazoa; phylum Chordata; class Mammalia; order Dasyuromorphia; family Myrmecobiidae; genus Myrmecobius; species Myrmecobius fasciatus. The sequence goes on from JAJPUD010011515.1 coordinate 2,890, forward strand.
TGCACAGCAACAACAGTATTACATGATGATCAATTCTGATGGACATGACTCTCTGCAATAAAGAATTGTTTCAAACCAGTTCCAGTTGTTCACTGAAGAAAACCATATACACCCAGAAAGAGGGACATGAAATATGGACCACAACGTAACATTTTCATGATCTCTATTGACATTTGCTTGCACTGTGTTGCCTTTCTCTGATTCTTTTTTTTTTTCTTGTAGATAGGATTTTTCTTGCATAACTTCTCAAGCATTTCAACATTATTAACATGTAGTGGACTTCCTGCCATCTGGGGGAGGGGAGGGGACTGGGGGTAAAATTTGTATTGGAAAGCTTTGTAAAGATCAAGGTTGGGGAACTACCCATACATATGTTATACAAATAAAAAGCTTAAATAAAAAAAAAATAAATAAAAAGAAAAAAAGAAAAAAGAAAAAAAAGAAACGACCAGCAGGATGATTTCAGAGAGGCCTGGAGAGACTTACATGAACTGATGCTGAGTGAAATGAGCAGAACCAGGAGATCATTATGCACGGCACCAACAATACTATATGATTATCAATTCTGCTGGACATGGCTCTCTTCAACAATGAAATGTTTCAAACCACTTCCAATTGTTCACTGAAGAAAGTCATATACACTCAGAGAGAGGGATGTGAAATGTGGACCACAACATAACATTTTCATGCTCTTGATTGATGTTTGCTTGCATTGTGTTTCCTTTATCTGATTTTTCTTTCCTGTAGATACGATTTTTCTTGCACAACAATAAGTGTGGAAATATGTATATATATTTTAACATAATTAACATGTAGTGGACATCCTGCCATCTAGGGGAAGGGTGGGGACGGGGGGGGGGGTAAAATTTGTAATGGAAAGCTTTGTAAAGATCAATGCTGAGGAATTACCCATACATATGTTATGCAAATAAAAATTTTTAAAAAAGAGAAATAAGTTCCCTGAAGCCACACACCTATAAGTGGCAGTTCCAAATTATGTCTTCTTCCTCAGTCAGTGTTCCTTTCTTTAATCATAGTTCCTCTATATATCTTCTAAAGTACTTATTCTTCCTTTCCCCACCTAGTCTAGTTTTCTTTCACCTTATTCCCTTCTGAGTACTTTATGAACCAAAGACACTGGCCCCCTTGCTCCATCTCCCAACACCATGAATTTTTACTGACTGTTCCCCATGCCTAAAATTCCTACATATAACTTTCTGGTTTCTCTGGCTTCCTTAAATCTAAAGTAAAATTCTCCTTCTACTAATCCTGGTGCCTCCTGTCTGTTATTTCCAGGTTACTTTTTTTGGATCTTTTAAGTATATAGTCATTTCACAATACATTTCAATATGTGAAGTACAATGTCTTCTTGATTAGAAGTTTCTCTTTTCTTTGTATCCCCATCATTTAGCAGTTGTGCCTGTCACATAATAGGTAGTTAATGAACGTTTGTTGCCAGAATGACTGACAAATAACACTGTTTTTCAGAGCTGGACAAACTGAGATCTAGGAAAATCCTTAGCTTAAAAAGGCCATGATCTCCCATTGCATAGAGGGCCATCTCCCTATAGTTATCCTGATCTGTATCTTGCCACTAGACCCAAATGGCTCTGGAACAGAAAGTAGCTGGTGACTTTGCATAGTCCTCCCTCACTTAAATCTGATTTACTTGCAATTCTTGACATTACCTCCCTGAGATCATGATCCTCTGAAAATGAAGAACAAACAATAGCCAACAAGCTTGGAATTCTCTCCTCATTTGTTTCCCCTGGTTTCTCTGTCTTCCTTCAAGCCTCTGTCAAAATCCCACCTTCTGCAAAAAAAGAAAAAGAAAAAAACAAAAACAAAACAAACAAAAAATCCTTTCCCTATGTTTTTTTTAATGCTAGTTAGTATCTTCTCTCTGAAATCATCTACATATTATCATAGATAATAATAAATGTATCTCCATCTATAGATATCAAGATATAGATATTTATATAGATAAATCTAGTCATACATATCTATAGATGTATCTATCTATAAATAAGTAGATATAACTATAGAAACTATATAACTATAGCTATAGAGATATATCTTTTTATATCTCTATGTTGTTTGTATATAGTTGACTATATGACATTTATCCCACTAAAATGTAATTTCCTTGAGAATATTAGAATTGAATTTAAGTTAAACTGATGTGTAAAGTTCATTCAATTTATTACTTAGGATAGAAATAACCAATATATTGAGCTACCTACCTCTCTCAATGCCCAAAGACCTTGAATGAAGGCTGTCAGAATATTTTATAACAATTATAAAACTGACAGAACAAAATTTCAATCAACAAAGGAGTGTTTTCTTCTAATTTACTATCAATGGTATTGATAGTAAAATTTGAGATTACATCATTTGGATCTCCCTTTGGGAAGCCCTAGAAACCACAACCTACACTAGGGTCCCAATAACAAAAGAAAGGTTCACTGGGCAATGGAAATTAATCTGCAGGTGATAGGAGTCACAACATAGTTAACACTGATGATATTTGACCTTTTAAGTTAATCAAACTTATCTGTCAAGCAGGTGATAGGAGGGGCTTCCCTTTGATTCCTTTTAATCACTTAGCTCAATTAAAGTTAAAAATCTAGGTAGAGGGGCAGCTAGGTGGTGCAGTGGATAGAGGACCAGCCCTGAAGTCAGGAGAACCTGAGTTCAAATGCGGTCTCAGACACTTAGCATTCCCTAGCTGTGTGACTCTGGGCAAGTCACTTAACCTCAATTGCCTCAGCAAAAAGCAAAAAAAAAAAATCAAGGTATAGTAAAAATCACATCTATCATCCCAAAATGTTTAGTAATGCTAAAGTAATGATTACAGAAGCAACAATTCTGTGGAAAGGGAACTAGCAGTTCTGCTTGTTCTAATGCTTTAACCCTAATATAAGGGGATGTAGACTAAATAAATTTTATACCATATATTATATTTCAATAGGACTACCTTAAGTGAGGATGGCCTGAAACCATCAGACTCATTCTTACAACAATTCACCCTTTGGTCTTTGAGACCACCCATAACCTATTGAAGAATTGACAAACTTTATTGGGGGCGGTCTCAATAGTAGTTCATGGGGAAGAAAGGAGAGGAAATGGTAAATATTTAGTCTCTTCCCTCTTAACACACTCCCAATGTCCATTTTATCATATCATATCTTCAAATTAAGATGCTCCATACACTTATTTGGTTTCTCAAAACACACCTCTTGGGCATTCTGGATTAGGTAGTTCTGAAGGAAAGAGTTTCAGATACAGTATCTACTTCTCTGGGTCCAGTTACTTGCAGAAATATTAAATGTTTCTGCTATAATTTTTTGTCAAACAGATCTTAATACAATATTGTAGCCCATATAAATTTAGTTTCCCAATAACCAGTTTAAGCATCAGGAACCATATAAATCACACAAATTTCAGAGTGTACCTGATATGGAAACTGCTACCAACAAGCTAAGTGAAGAATCTTAAAAATAAATCCATGAGGGCCTTATTTGTAAGATGAGCTCTTCTGGTAAAAATTAATATTTACCAAAGTCAACATGTCAAGGACTATTTGAAACTTGCTTTGTATTCCTAGGAGTTAGCACAGTGTGTGGCACATGGTAAGCTTTTTTTTTTTTTTATTTTATTTTTTTTAATTTTTAATATTCATTGTTTTTTAATTCTTCTTAGGGAGAAAAATCAAAGCAAAAGGGAAAAGCTATGGGAGAGGACAAAAAAGAAAAACAGAAAAAAAGAAGTGAACATAGCATGTGTTGATTTACATTCAGTCTCCATAGTTCTTTTTCTGGATGCAGGTGGTGTTTTTTGTCCAAAGTCTATTGAGATTACTTTGGATCATTGAACTGAAAAGAACCAAACCTTCCATAGTTGATCATCACACATTCTTGCTGTTACTATATATAATATACTCCTGGTTCTACTTGTTTTGCTCAGCATAAGTTCATGTAAATCTTTCCAGGCCTTTCCATAATCAGCTTGTTCATCAATTTTTAAAGAACAATAGTATTCCATTACTTTCATATACCACAACTTGTTCAGCCATTCCCCAACTGATAGGAATCCATTCCTTTTCCAATTCTTTGCTACCACAACAAGAGATGTTACAAACATTTTTGAACAAATAGGTCCTTTTCCATTCTTCATGAATTCCTTGGGATACAGACCCAGTAATGGCACTGCTGAGTCAAAGGGTACACACAATTTGATAGCCCTTTGGGTATAGTCACAGATTGCTCATCAGAAGGGTTGGATCATTTCATAACTTGAACAACAATGGATTAGTGTCCAGTTTTCCCACATCCCCTCAATATTTATCTTTTTTTTTCCTGTCATCTTAGCCAGTCTGACAGGCATGAGATCGTATCTCAGAATTGTTTTAATTTGCATTTCTCTAATAAATAATGATTTAGTGCATTTTTTCATCTTTTTTTGATTTTGTCATCTGAAAATCTGTCCTCTCATATCCTTTGACCATTTATTAATTGAGGAATGACTTGTATTCTTATAAATTTGACACAGTTCTTTATATATTTTAGAAATGAGGTCTTTCGGAGAAACACTGGCTAGAAAGATTTTTTCCCAACTGTGTACTTCCCTTTTATTTCTTTTGGCTTTGTTTGTGCAAAAACTTTTTAATTTAATGTAATCAAAGTTGTCCATTTTGCCTTTCATAATTTCTCTAGTTCTTCTTTGGTCATAAACTCTTTCCTTCTACAATGATCTGATAGGCAAAGTATACCCTGCTCTCCTAATTTTTTTATGGTAACCTTCTTTATGCCTAAATCTTGTATCCATTTTGACCTTATTATGAGTTGTAGGTATATGCTGAGTTCATGAAATATTATTTTCCAGTCCCCAACAATTTTTGTCAAATAGTGAGTGAGTTCTTATTCCAGTTTGGGGGTTTGGAGGGTTATCAAATAGTAGATTGCTATGGGCCTTGATTATTTTGTCATGGGTATCTAATCTGTTTCAGTAATCCACCACTCTATTTCTTAGCCAGTACCAAATGGCTTTGATGACTGCAGCTTTATAATATAATTTGAGGATTGATACTGCTAAACCACCATACTTTATACTTTTTTTTTCATTAATTCCCTTGACATTCTTGACCTTTTGATCTTCCAGGTGAATTTTGTTATTATTTTTTCCAGTTCATAAAATAATGTTTTGACAGTTTGATTGACATGGCGTTGAGTAAGTAAACCGATTTAGGCAGAATTGTCATTTTTTTATATTTGCTCAGCCTAGCCATGAACAATTGATATTTTACCAATTGTTTAGATTTGACTTTATTTGTGTGAGATGTGTTTTGTAATTTTGTTAATATAGTTTTTGGGTTGGTGTTGGCAGGTAGACCCCTAAAGTATTTTATTTTGTCTACAGTAATTTTAAATGGAATTTCTTTTTCGATCTCTTGCTGATGGGCTTTGGTAGTAATATATAGAAGTGATGATAAATTGTGTGGGCTTAGTTTACATCCTACACAACTTTGCTAAAGCTCTGAATTTTTTCCAGTAGATTTTTGGATGATTTTTAGGATTCTTTTAGTATATCATCATATCATCTGCAAAGAGTGATAGTTTTATTTCTTCATTGCCTATTTTAATTCCTTTAATTTCTTTTTCTTTTCTTATTGTTAGAGCCAACATTTTTAGTACAATGTTGAATAATAGTGGTGGTGATAATGGTCATCCTATTTTCACCCATGATCTTATTGGGAATGCTTATAATTTTAAGGAAAGCTCCCTTTATCATTATGCTGACTAGTGTTTTTAATATGAGTGGGTGTTGTATTTTGTAAAAAGCTTTTTCTGCATCTCTTGAGATTATCATATGGTTTCTGTTGTTTTTTTCTTGATATGGTTGATTATGGTAATAGTTTTTTTTCTTATATTTAACCAGTTTTGAAATCCTGGCATAAAACCCACTTGGTTATTTATTATGTGTTATCCTGCTGATAAGTTGCTGTAATCTCTTTGCTAATATTTTATTTAAGATTTTTGCTGCAATATTCATTAGGGAGACTGGTCTGTAGTTTTCTTTTTCTGTTTTGGTCTTTCCTGGTTTAGGTCTCAGTACCATATTTGAGTCATAGAAGTAATTTGGCAATACTACTTCTTTACCTATTTTTCCACATAGTTTACATAATATTGGAATTAATTTTTCTTTAGATATTTGGTAGAATTCATTTGTGAATCCATCTGGCCCTGGAGATTTTTTTATTGGGGAGTTCATTAATGAGTTGTTCAATTTCTTTTTCTAAAATGGGACTATTTAAGTTTTTTTCTGTTCATCAGGGCAATATATATATATATATATATATATATATATATTTTTGTAAATGTTCACCCATTTTGGTTAGATTGTCAGACTTGCTGCCATAGAGTTGGGCAAAATAGCTCCTAATTATTGATTTAATTCCTTTTTCATTGCTGCTGCTGATTTGATTTTTTTCCTTTTCCTTTTTCTGATCAAATTAACCAAAGATATATCTATTTTGTTAGTTTTTTTTCCATGAAACCAACTCAATTTTGTTTATTAGTTCAGTAGTTTTCTTGGTGTCTATTTTATTAATCTCTTCTTTGAGTTTCAAAATTTCTGATTTGGTATTTAATTGGGGGTTTGTAATTTGTTCTTTTTCTAGCTTTTTTAGTTGAATGCTTAATTCATTGATCTCCTCTTTCTCCATTTTCTTATGTAGCTAGTAAATATATATGCTTTCCCCTAAGAACTACTTTGGCTGTATTCCATAGAGTTTTGCATTTTGTCTCATTATTATCATTTTCTTGGAGGAAATTATGGATTGTTCCTGTGATTTGCTATTCTTTAGAATTAGCTTATTTAATATCCAATTGGTTTTTTATTCTATCTTTCCCTGGCCTTTATTGAATATATTTTTATTGCATTGTGGTCTTATAAAGGAAACATTTACTATTTCTGCCTTTTTGCATTTGATTGTGAAGTTTTTTAATACCCTAAAACATGATCAATTTTTTGAAGGTGCCAAAGCGGTATTCCTTGCTGTCTCTAATTTTATCCAGAGATCTGTCATAACTAGGTTTTCTAGGATCCTATTAACTTTGCTAGTTTTTTTTTTTTCTTGTTTAGTTTGTGGTTAGATTTGTCTGCTTCTGAGAGGAGAAGGTTGAAAATACTGAGAAAACCAGAACAGTTTTGCTGTCTATTTCTTCCTGTAACTGGCTTAAAATCTGCTCTAGAACTTTGTATGCTGTGCCTCTTATTGCATACACATTTAGTACCAGTACTACTACATTATTAATGGCACCTTAATCAAGATATATTTTTCCTCATTTTCTCTTTTAATAAGATCTATTTTTACTTTTGCTTTATCTTAGACTAGAATTGCTACCCCTGAATTTTTTTTACTTTAACTAAAGCATAGTAAATTATGTTCCAGCCTTTTACATTATTCTGTATGTAGCTCTCTATTTCAAATGTGTTTCTTTTAATCAACATATTGTAGGATTCTGGATTTTTTGGATTCTGCTATTTGCTTTCCTTTTATGGGAAAGTTCATCCCATTCACATTAACAGTTATGATTATCACTTCTGTATTTCTCTGCTTCCAATTTTCTTCCCTGTATATACTTTTTGCTCTTTCCACCCTGTCCTTAGTCATGTGTTTTGTTTTTATTTTTACCCATTTCACCCACTACCTTATCTGCTATCACCCTTCCCTCCTTTCCTTAGTAGTGTTTTTTTTTTTAACCCACTCAACCCACTACCTTATCTCCTGTCAATACTTCCCCCTTCTCTTATCTTTTTTCCCCAGTGTTACTGCCCTCCCTTCTATTTTGTTCTTCCCTTTTATTTTCCTCTTTTTCCTCTTCTTTGTAGGGTTAAATAAATTTTTATACCCAATTAAATAATTAAATTACTCTCTCTTAAAGCCAAAGCTGATAAGATCAACCATCAGACAATGCTCATCTCCCTCCTGTCTTTCCCATCCACTGTAATAGATCTTTTGCATCTCTTTATGTGAACTATTTGTCCCATTATACCTTCCTTTTCTTCTTTATACAAGACAGACCTTCTTTTACCCCTTAATGTCTTTTTCTTTGATGTTATCACATTAAGAACCAATCACAACTACATTCTCAGTCCATGTGATGCCTCCCTCTGTCTGCTCAGTGAGAGATAGAGTTTGCAAGAGTTACAAATATAGTTTGCCTATCTAGGGATGTAAACAGTTTTTCCTTTAAATTTATATATTTTCCCCTATTTATCTTTTTATGGTAAATAGGTATCCTGTGTTTGTAGATTAAATTTTCTGTTTAGTTCTGTTTTTTTAAATAGAAATGATTGAAAGTTTCTTATTTCATTAAACTCCATCTTCTCCCCTTAACGATGATGCTGAGTCTTGCTGGGTGGTTAATTGTTAGTTGTAACCCCAGGTCCTTTGCCTTCCTGAATATAGTATTCCAGGTATTCTAGTCCTTTATTTTAGAAGCTGCCTGATCCTGGGTAATCATGACTGTTGCACTTTGCTTTCTGAATTGTTTTGTCTCTGGAAGCTTGCAATATTAATCCTTTGTAGTTTTGGTGCTTCACAACTATGTTCTTTGGGGTTTTCCTTGTGGGATCTCTTTCCAGAGGTGATTGATGGATTCTTTCAAAGAGTATTTCCTCTTGTGTTTCTAGAATATTTGGGCAATATTCCTTAATGATCTCTTATAGAATGCCATTCAGGCTCTTTTTTTTTTTTGGTCTTGGTCTTCAGGTAGGCCAATAATTTTCAAAGTGTCTCTTCTGGATCAATTTTCCAGGTTGACTATTCTGTCAGTGAAGTATTTCACATTTTCTTCTATTTTTTTTTCATTCTTTTGCTTGACTAATTCTGGCTATCTCACGAAGTCATTTGTGAGCTTCACAATCAAAAGTTAATTTCACAAATCAACAGTTTCCATTTGCCCTTTTCTAGATTTTAATGTGTGATTTTCTTCAGTTAGCTTTTGTATTTCTTTCTCCATTTGGTTTATTCTACTGTTTAAGTAGTTGTTTTCTTCTGACAATTTTTTCCCTTCCTTCTCCAAACTGTTGACTCTCTCATACATGACTCTAATTTCTTTCCTCATTTTTTCTTCTATATCTTTTATTTGCCTTTTCAAGTTGTTTATGAGCATTTTCCAAGAAGCCTCTTTGGGCTTGAAACCAATTCATATCACTCTTTAACATTTCTTCTGTGGACATTCTTTCCTCTTTTGAGTTTATGTTTAGGTCTGCCCTGTCATCATAGTAGCTTTACATGGTCAAGGTTGTTTTCTATTTCTTGCTCATTTGTTTCCTTTTTTTTTTATTTCCTCATAGTTTTTTGTTTGTTTGTTTGTTTGTTTGTTTTGTTTTGTTTTGTTTTGTTTTTACTTTTAAGATGGAACTCTGCTCCGGGGGTAAAGGTGGAGCCATCCCATGCTTCCTATGCAGGAAATTGTGAAAATAAAATTATTTTAATATGTAATAGCCAAAAAAATACAATTTTTAATCTACTGAGATTTAGAGCTTCCTGTAATGAAAAAAAATCATAGTCTTTGTTTCTTCAGCTGTGATAAGAACACAAATGGGGTTTTATATTCATTATAAGAAGGAATGTAAAAATGTGGAAAATATTCACAGAAAGACTCAAATTCATGAAGTTTAACAATTAGTTGAAGAAATTGGGAATAGTTCCCTCAGAGCATGTTTGTGTGTGTGGTACAAGGGAATATGATAGATATTTTCAAATATGAGAAGGATATCATATGGATGTTTACACTTGTTGTACTTGGCCTTAGAGGGCTAACATAGTGGGTAGAAACTTCAAGGAAAGACAAAGTTAGGCATTACATGATGCAATTCAGTAATTGTTCATTACTGACTATGAGTAAGCAATGAGCTAGGTGTGTATGTGGGATAGAAATATACAGACTAAAAATAATAAAGTCTAACCTCAAAAAATTATGTTTTAGGGGCAGCTAAGTGGTGCAGTGATAGAATACCAGCCCTGAAGTCTGGAGGACCTGAATTTAAATCTGGCTTCAGACACTTAACACTTTTTAGCTGTGTGACCCTGGGCAAGTCACTTAACCCCAATTGCCTCAGAAAAAAAAATTATATTCTACTTCATGTCCCCAAATATAGAAGAGGAAAATATGCCATATGGGTATATAACTAAATATAAAGATTTATAAAACAGATAAAAGTTGTTGAAAGGAAGAAGAAAATATGAGGACATTAAGAAAAGATTCCTGTAGAAGATAACATAATTCTGATATTTGAATGAAGTCTGAAATTTCAGAGATAATGTGGTAGAGTAGATAGAGTTCAAGACTTAGAATAATGGAGATTAGGCTGAAAATATCACTTTCAAATACTTAATAAATGCCTAATATAAGGCAAGTTACTTAACTCCTTTAATTTTTAATTAATTTATATGTAAAATGGGGATGAAAACAGGGCCTATCTCATGTTTTTATTTACAGAAACATGGAATTTTTTATTGAGAAGGATCTCAGCAGCCATTCAGTCCAAACTGTGGCCAAAAGGAATCATAGTAACATAAACCCAATAAATGATTACCCAGCTTTTTCTTGATGTCTTGTAATGAAGGGGAATTTACCATATCACAAATCACTCTATTCAACTTTCTAATATCTCTATATTAGGAGGACTTTTTTCCTGTCACTAAAACTAAGTTTTTCTCTTTACATTGGCCCTGAATATGCTTTATGAGACCTTATAAGAACAAGTCTTATTCTTCTTGCATTTTACAGTTTTCAAATATTTGAAGACAACTACAATAACTATTCCTATATCCAAGTTTTTCCTTCTGTAGGAAAAATATTCCCATTTCTTTCAAAATATCTTCATATGACATGGAATCAAGGATCTTCAGCATCATTGATCTCTTACTTTATATACTAAGTTATCACTGTAATTACTAAACTAAACAGAATACTTCTCTAATATCTGACCAGAACAGAGTACACAGGGACCATACCTCCATATTTAATCAATCAACTAGTGAGTGAGTATATATTGGTTTAGGACCTTCTCTAAGTCAGGAGCTATGCTAGACATTGGAGAAACAACAAGAAGGAAATAGTCCTTATTCCACCAAAAGCTTATATTACATGGAGAAGACAAATCAGACATTCCAAAGCATATATAAGGCAATCTTGGTGGAAAGAGTATGCATTAGTACAGGTGAAAGGATCATGAAAAACTAAGGGCAAAGATTGTATTTGAAGTGAGTTTTAAAGGAAGCCAGAGATTCTAAGAAGTGGAGTGAAGGACAGATTACATACAAGGTACAGTAAATAGACAATTTTAAATCATCAAGATGGAAAATTCAATGCAGCATATGAGAAATAATAGCAAGAAGACACATTTGAATAGACTGTAGAATTATGAGAGTAAAGTAATGTGCAGTAAGATTAGAAAGGTAGGATATGGTAATTTTGTAAAGACTTTGCATTATGAGACACATTATATTTGACCAGAGGTAACACAGAGCTACTCAAGTTTGTTGAGTAGGAAGGTGACAGTAACAGAATTACACTTTGGGAAAATCACTTTGACAGTTCCATGGAGTATATATTGAATTGAATATCAACTTGAAGCAAGGAGACTAATTAGAAAATCATTGCAATATTTCAAATGAAAGGTGCTGAGGACCTGAACTCTATTGCTGGATATGTGAATGGAGAACAGAGGCCATATGGTAGAGTTGGTAAGAGGGCAGAAACAATGAAAATTTGGAAATTGATTAGGTGTGTTGAGTGACTAAGTGTCAGAAGTCAGAGATGACATCAAGCTTGTGATTAAAGGTGATTGAGAGGCTGGTATTGCCTAAGGCAGAAATCAGGAAGCTTTGAGGAGAGATAAGGTGGGATCAGCAGTGATAATCAGCTCATTTTTCACAGGATTCTGTGATTGAGATGAGTGTGTTATGCCCAATTTTAAAAGTTCAGTAAGCAATTGGTGATGTGGAACTGGAAGTCAAATGAGAGATTAAGAGTGAATTTTTATTTAGATAATTCTGAATAGAAATGATAATCCCTGATAGTTGATGAGATTACCAAGTAAGACCATCAAGAAAAAATAGAAGTGGTCTCTGGATAGAATCTTAGGAGTAATATACAGTTAAGGGGTATAGCACAAATACAGGAAAGGAATGATCAAACGGATATAAAAAAGAGCCTAGAGTACATAGTGCCAGAAAAACCCAGAAAAAATTCAAATTGAAAAAAAAAATTCAAATGGTGAGCATGATCAATAGTGTTAAATCCTGCACAGAGGTCCAGAAGAAAGAACATCAAGAAAATGCCAACAACTGGGACATATCATTGATGTAAAGTTGTGAAACGATCCAACCATTCTGGAGAACAATTTGGAACTATGCCCAAAGGGCTGTTAAACTATGCATATTCTGTGACCCAACAGTGCCATTACAGAGTCTGTATCACAAGGAAATCTTAAAGGAGGGAAAAGGATTTGCATGTGCAAAAATGTTTGTAGCAGATTTTTTTGTGGTTGCAAAGAACATCAATTGGGGAGTGGCTGAACAAGTTGTGGTATATGAAGATAATGCAATGTTATTTTTCTATTAAAAAAAATGATGAACAAGCTGATTTTAGAAAGACCTGGAAAAAATTACATGAACTGATGCTGAACAAAAGAATCAGAACCAGTAACACATTTCACACAACAACAGCAAGAATGTGTGATAATCAATTATGAAAGAGACTTGGTTCTTCTCAGTGGTTCAGTGATTCAAAGCAATTCCAATAGATTTTAGACAGAAAATATCATCTATATCCAGAAAAAGAACTAAGGAGACTGATAATAAATCAACACATGCTATGTTCACCTCTTTTTTCTTTTCTTTTTTTTATCTCTCCTATGGTTTTTCTCTTTTGCTCTGATTTTTTTCTCCCAATATGATTTATAAAACAATGTGTATTAAAAATAAATAAGTTTACTCGGAAAAAAAATTACTAGAAAATGCCATCAAATTACCCAATTAATAGATCATTGGTCATTCTGAGAGAACTGTTGCAGTTGAACAAGGAAGTAGAATGTCAAATAGTGAAAGGTTTTTTGATGTTTTTTCTTGAAAACTCTCATTCTTTTGATGCAGCCCAAGATCAAATTCATGTTTCTGTATTTGGTTTTTGGCTGCCATATCACACCACTGAATTGTAAGGAGATTGAAGTCCACTAAAACCCCTAGAACTTTTTATTTATTTATTTGTCTCCCCTTTCAAATGATTTTTCTTTTTTTTTATTAAAGCTTTTTATTTGTATAACATATGTATGGGTAGTTCCCCAACATTGATCTTTACAAAGCTTTCCATTACAA
>JAJPUD010011515.1:16682-32963 GCA_023553655.1 Myrmecobius fasciatus
TGTTGCTGTGTATGATGATCTCCTGGTTCTGTTCGTTTCACTCAGCATCAGTTCATGCAAGTCCCTCCAGGCCTCTCTGAAATTGTCCTGCTGGTCGTTTCTTACAGAGCAATAATATTCCATAACATTCATATACCATAATTTATTCAGCCACTCTCCAATTGATGGGCATCCCTTCAGTTTCCAGTTTCTAGTCAAATGATTTTTCTAACCATTTCTCTTCTGCCTGGTACTTGGCAAGTTAATCTTTTTGAACAAAGCATAAGATTTCATATTCGTTTCTGTTGAATTTCATCTCATTAAATTCAGTTCAATGCTTTAGCCTATCAAGATGTTTTTGGATCCCAACTGTCACCCAGTGTGTTAGCTATCTCCTCTCTTTGTTTTGAGAATCAAATGAAATAACATATGTAAAGTGCTTTGCAAAACTGAAAGAGCTCTATAAATCTCTGTCTGTCACTACAATCAACATCATTATCATCTCAATTGATGGAAATGGGGAGGAAAGGTATTCTTAGGAGACAACCTATATAGAATTGGACTTATTCCTTTCCCCCCCCACCATACCTTCTATGCTTACAGATTATTTTATTACATTCAGGGTACTACCATTCTCTTAGTCCCCAAGGTTCATAACAACAGAAATATCAGCATTGACTATCACTCTCTCATCCTGCCCTCCCATATCCAACCTGATGCCAAGACTTATTGATTTTACCTTAATAATATATCTCCCAGTTGCTACTGTGCTAAACACTGGGGATAAAAATACAAGCAACAAAGAAAGACAGTCCTTCCTTTAATAGTTTATATTCTAATAATAAAACACACAAACACAAAATAGAGTTAAAATTTAGGGTGGGGGAGGTACAGCATTGTTAGTTGTCATAATCTTAGATTTTGAAGTTCAGAGAAAGTCTGAAAAAATGGATAGGAGGAAAGTTTGTTAAGAAGAAGGAAAGAAAGAAAGAAAGAAGAGAATGAAAAGAGAGAAGGAAAGGAAAAAGAAAGAAGGAAGGAAAGAAAGAAGGAAAGAAGGAAACTAGAAGGAACACAGATTAAGGACGAGGAAAGCAAGGTTTTTGTTTGTTTTATGATGAAGTTTTTTTTGTAAATTTTGTTTCATTTCTTAAAGTTTTGGGGAGACCTGGGCATGTTTATAATGAACAGGAAAGAAGTCAGTGGGCAAGGAAAGAGTGAAATTTAGTAAGAGAAAGAAGGTGATAGAAGGGGCAAGCTTTCCAAGGATCCAGGCAGGGATTTATTCATGAGTGGAAGAGGACAAGTTGATCTTAAGAAGGATAGTCTATTAAGTAAAGGGGAAGACTTAATAACAAAGATATCCAAAAGTTGAATTGGCTGTGTAGCATATGTCTTGACCACATGAGTAGCATGAGAAAGACTTTATTACACATGATTGCTGAAACTTGGGTCTCTTAATAATATTTCATTTTCTACATATCAAGTAACTTTATCCCTTTCCTCCCAAAGTGAAGAAATGAAAACATTTTTGGATCATCAGTCCTAATGGAAGCATGAGCTCTTTTTTTCCCTCATTTTTTAAATTAATTAAAGCTTTTTATTTACAGAACATATGAGTGATTTTTCTACATTGACCTTTGCAAAAAATTTTTTTCTTCCAAATTTTTCCCCTCCTTCCCCCCACTCCCACTTATAGATAACAGGTAGTCTAATACATGGTAAATATGTTAAATTATATGACAAATCCAATATATATGTATACATATCTATACAGTTATTTTACTGCACAAGAAAAATCAGATCTAGAAAGAGAAAAAAAACAACCTAAGAAGAAAAACAAAATGCAAGCAAATATTCACAGAAAGCATTAAAATGCTGTGCTGTGGTCCACACTCAGTTCCCACAGGCCTCTCTCTGGATGTATATGATTTTCTTCATCACTGAACAATAGGAACTGGTTCGAATCACCTCATTGTTGAAGAGAACCATGTCCATCAGAATTCTATATTCCATAACATTCATATACCATAATTTATTCAACCATTCTCCAGTTGATGTGCATCCGTTCAGTTTCCATTTTCTTGCCACTACAAAAAGGGCTGCCACAAACATTTTTGTACATATGGGTCCCTTTCCCTCCTTTAAGACTCTTTGGTATACAAGCCCAGTAAAAACACTGCTGGATCAAAGGGTATGCACAGTTTGATAACATTTTGAGCATAGTTCCAAATTGCTCTCCAGAATGGTTGGATCCGTTCACAGTTCCACCAACAATGTATCAGTGTCCCAGTTTTCCCACATCCCCTCCAACATTCGTCATTATCTTTTCCTGTCATCTTAGCCAATCTGTGTAGTGGTGTGTAGTGTTATCATTTCCCTGAACAATAGTGATTTGGAGCACCTTTTCATATGACTCAAAATAGTTTCAATTTCTTCATCTGAAAATTGTTTGTTCATATCTTTTGACCATTTCTCAATTAGAGAATGCCTTGAATTCTTATATATTTGAGTCAATTCTCCATATATTTTAGAAATGAGGCCTTTATCAGAACCTTTGAAGGTAAAAATGTTTTCCCAGTTCATTGCTTTCCTTCTAATCTTGTCTGCATTTGTTTTGTTTGTACAAAACCTTTTTAACTTGATATAGTCAAAATTATCTATTTTGTGATTAATGATGATCTCTAGTTCTTCTTTGGTCACAAATTCCTTCCTCCTCCACAGATCTGAGAGGTAAATAATCCTATGTTCTTCTAATTTGTTTATAATTTCATTCTTTATGTCTAGATCATGAATCCATTTTGACCTTATCTTGGTATAGAAGCCATGAGATATTTATGGGAACTACTTCATTTTTTTCCCAGCTGTTCACTACTAATCTTCTAATAATAAACTCTATAATTCTGAGTCAGTCAGGCTCTCTACTCTATAATTTTTATACTAAGTTAAAATTATTCATCTCTTTCCTTCTCCTTGCTCTGTCTCTGTCTCTGTCCCTCTCCCTCTCCTTTCACTGCCTTTCCTCCTCTTCCTCTTCTTCTTCCTTCTTCTTCTTCTTCTCCTTCTTCTTTTCTTCTTTTCTTCTTTCTTCTAAACAACTATCTCTTTTCTACAATAACAAATCAAAAAAGAAAGTATGTCTAGGTACTTACAGCATTTTCAATCTGGTATTCTATGTTCTGTGAATAAGATTATGTTAGCTATATATTCCTTCCCAAAGTTATTCTATATGAAATCTGATTTATTTTATTATAAACATGATTATTTAAAAATAATTAACATTATTTTTAATGCAAATACCTACTGGTTAAGCAAAGTCACAGATACTGGAGAGGTCAGTACAATCGACTTGTGTATGTGCGTGTATAATTATTAAAGTATATAATCTTTTCACTAATAATTATTAATATTACCATATTTTTCTATACATATGTAAGTTGAGTTGAATGCTTATAAAAATGCATATATATATGAACATATGCATGTACATATATAGATATTCACAGAGACACATCAATTCTCCTATACCTTATTCAAGGAAACAAGAACAGTAAATGCAGAGAGAGGATTTGGAGCATAGATCATCAATACAGAGATGGAAAAGCCCTTAACTAAGGGTCATTTAGTGTAACTCCATTATTTTATAGACAGGAAAACTGAGGACAAGAAAACATGGGAAGCAATTTGCTTAGAGTTATTAAGGTAGTGAATAGTAGAGTTGAAATGTAATTGTAAGTGCTTGGATTCCAAAGCCAGTTATAACTTCCTGTCCACTAATATTATGTTCTGATATACTTCTCACTAGCATCTCTTCTATACTTTAACTCCTTGAGTATTCTTCATATCTGAAGAAGTCTAATAGAAACTTAAGATCTTAACTCTTGGAGTGAATTGTAGAAGATAATGCCAGAAAGAGACTTCATGAGATAGAACACAGAATCTCAGATCTAGAAAAAAACCTAAGAACGACAATCATAGACTATTAGAAGTGAAATTAACCTTAGAACATGGAATGTCACAACTGGAAAGTTCATTTGAAAATTGAATCTAGGATATAGGGCTCTTAGAACATGTAATATAAGAGCCACAAGAGACTTCTGAAGTCAAAGTGATTCACCTAGTCTTAATAGTCTTAGTTTTCTAAGTGGTCTAAGTAGTTTTCTAAGTAGTCTAAGTTTTCTAAGTCTTAGTTTTCCAAGATTCCAGCATTCTCTCTCCAATACAACTCCTGTGACTCATTAATTATCTGGGGAGAAAAGAGTAATCTCCTTGAAAAAATTCTGAAAACAATCCATTGCTAAACTGTGTTACAGGCTCATTAGTGTTATAAGAATTAATAAGAAAATCATAGAGGGTTTCATAAAATAAGCAGGCAAGGAAGACTTCCTGAAGGAAGTGAGCTTTGAGATACACTGAAGAGAATTTAGAGAATATCCAAGTTATTTTCTGTCAATTATTAGAAAAATAGTGATCATTTTCAAAGATAAAATATGATTTGGGTATAGAGGCTCAGAATGAAAAGAGACTTTAGAGGGTTCCTAGCCCAACCCACACATGAACAGCATCCTCATCATCATCTTCAACATGGGTTCCTTCAGGCTTAGATAGAAACCTTACAGTGCTGGGGACCTAGTCTACTGTATTTGGTTACATCCCTTCATTGTGTTTTAGCCCGAAATGATATGCTTCCTTAAACCAGAAATATTTATAAACACACTGATACCACCTTTTTTCTTTTCTAACTTTTCAGTAGATAATGTAGCTGTTAATGGAATTTTTGTAGCATTTAAATCCAGTTTTCTAATTATAGTTCAAAGAACAGTGTGTGGCTCCCAGCAGTTTCCTTTCCCCATATTTCTCTACAGTTCCTGATCTTTTCTAAGAGCTAATTAAAAACTTTTTTTGTTGTTTTTGGCTTGCCAATTCACAGCCTGACAATTTGTGCTTAGTTTTAGGGAAAAAATGTCACAAGTCTCAGGTTGTCAGGGGCGACCTTGGTCCATTGTTGCCTAGAGACAAAGCTTCATCAAACATCATGTGGATGGGGACAATCCCAGCCTCTCAGGAAAGGAAATTCCCACCCCAACAATTACGTTCATGTAAATTAAAAAAACTGTCAAAGTTTATAAGTGCCAATCTCATTTGAAATAATGTCTTCAGTTCTAAGTAGAAGCTAAGTGGCACTCTGGATAGAGTGCTAGGCCTAGAGTCAGGAAGGTCTAAGTTCAAATTCAGCCTCAGATAACAATTTTGTGACCCTGGGCAAGTTAGTTAACCCTGTTTGCCTCAATTTCCTCATCTGAAAAATGAGATAGAGAAAAAAATATCAAATCTTTCCAGTATCTTTGCTGAGAAAACTGCATACCCAGTAATGGTGTAATATGTTTCATTAAGTCACAAAGAATTGAACATGACTGAAACAACCAAGCAACAACAACTTCAGTTCTGGGTTTCCTACTTAAGAATATCAACAAATTAGGTCATCTTTGGAATTTGTTAAATAGGATAGTCAGATGGCTGCAGTAGTAGAAAAACTTCTGGTTTTCAAGCTGTCTTTCTCTTGTGATAAAAATCACAAGATCCAAATCTACTGGGTTTGGAAGATGTCTCGCAAAAGTTGATCAGTCCAATTCTTTTTTTGCCTTAACCTTGACATCATTTCACAGGAGTATCTTTAAGATAATGATAATAATGGTGGTGGCGGTAGTAGTGTTAATAATAACTAACATTTATATGCTCTTTAAAGTTTACAGAGCACTTTACATATGTGATCCCAATTTGATCCTCAGAACAACCCTATGAGATAGGCATTATTATTCCCATTTTACTGCTGAGGAAATTGAGCCTTTTAGTTGTTAAGTGACTTGGTAATGGTCACACATCTCATATGCCTAAGAATTGTTCATTCCATCCCCTCAAACTCTTTGCCTCCCCTACTAGCACACATATATGCACATTGCATAGAAGTAGCTCAAGTAGCAATTTCAACATCAATTTTTAGTCAATATTATTTTTATTTTTCAACATTTTAGAAGATTTTCATTTGTATTTTTTCTCCTTCTCTCCCACCCCTCTTCCATATCCAAGACAGCAAACAATCTGATATAGGTTATAATCATTTATAATCCTTTTTAATATATTTCCTTATTAGTTGTGTTGTGAAAAAAAATCAAAACAAAAGGGAAAAGCAACAAGAAAGAAAAAAAAATGAAACTTGTCTGCTTCAATTTGCCTTCAAACTCTATAGTTCTCTCTCTGGATGTGGATAGCATTTTCCATCAGGAGGCCTTTAGAATTGCTGGGAACATTATATTACTGAAAAGAGCTCAATATACCAAAGTTGATCATCATACAATGTTGCCTTTATTGTGTGTAATGTTCTCCTGGTTCTGCTCACTTAACAGCATCAGTTCATGAAAGTCTTTCAAGGTTTTTCTGAAATCAGTCTGCTCATCATTTCTTATAACACAATAGTATTCCATTAATTTATATATCACAAGTTGTTCATCCATTCCCCAGTGATGTATATCCCTGCAATTTCCAATTCTTTGCCACCAAAAAAAAAAAAAAAAGAACTGCTATAAGCATTTTTGTACAAGTCAACACATATTTGTTAATGTATTAACTGGAGAACTGACTCTTGGTCTTGGTCTTTAAAAATCTCTTTTTCCAGTCTCTAAAATAGCAAAATACAATAAGCCTCACTCAATTTTAATGTCCACAACTGACTACTTGGTAATAATAGTAATAGGACAATTGTGCTTTGAAGGTCAGAGAAAAGTATAGTATTTTCCAAATAGCATTGCTGTTTGTAAAATAGTGCCAAAATATCAATACAGACAGAAGTTTTCTTTCTTTATCCCCTTTATTTCCCCTCCCAAGGTTGACCATACATAATTTTAGACTGAAAGAATAGCTATTATTTATTTAATACAAACTGTTGAATTAAATTCAGTATTTGCTATATACCTTCAGTATGCAAGACATGAAGTCAAGAACCTTCAAATCCAGGGTCTAATCTTTACTAATTGTATACATTTAAGGGCTAAATCCCTTAAACTTTCAGCCTTATTTCTCCATATGTAAAATGGAAATCACAGGGACTGAATGCATGTTTGTTTCTGTGCTGATGTGTGTATTCATATATGTATGGATGCTCAATTAAAATCATATATGTGAATTCAATTCAACAAACTTTAATTGATGACATAACTAATCACTGGAGGGGACACAGAATATTAACCATACATTATCCTGTCCTCACAGAGCTAGCAGTCAAGTAGAACAGACATATCAAACACATGGCCCATGAATCAAGTGTAACCCAAACGAGATTAAAATGTAATTGGAAAATCTTTAACAAAATAAATAAAAATATCATAAAACATGTATAATATTAAATTTCAAAACTAAATCACTATGAGACCTACAGAAATCCTAATGTACATGTTAGTGCCTCCTCTGTTTCTATTTGAAATTAATGCCATTAATAGGATTAAGAAACTATCATAAAGAATATTTCATGATAGTTTTTTCAAAATAATTTCCAAGTGCTATGTGATATCTAATTGGGAAAAGGTCTGTGAGAATGGCTCAAGATAAGAAAATATCTGTGTTTCTATATAGGCAACAAATGCCAGGATGGTGAAACACTAATTGTGAAAGACTTCAGGATAATAATATATCAAAGCAGAATCAATCAGTCAAAGAAATTGAGGTTATTTAGCTGGAAAAGGAATGAAATGAAATGAAACCCATATAACAATCATAGCATCTAGACCTGAGGAGATGATGTTCCTCTTGCATTCTACTCTAATCAGAGGATATCTGGAATATGATATGCAGATCTAAGTAACTTACTGAAGGAAAAAAAAAACATTAATAAGTTGGAGAGTTCAAGTTGGTACTATAACAAGATGAGTTGAAGGAAATAGCAATATTTACCATGGAGAAAAAAAAAGTAAACACTTATGGGAGTACAGGAAAATGATATCTATATTTAATCATTTGGAGGGTTATTGCATAGAAGAAGAAATAGACATTTGTTTTGGTTTGGTTTTGGCCCAGAGGGCAGAATTATGACTAGGACATGAACATTGCAAAAAAGAAAAATTGGGTTTAAAATAAGGAAAAACTTGTTAATAATTAGATCCATCCACCAATATAATGAGCTGCTTTGGGAAATAATTCAGTAAAGCATGAAAGCCTTGAATGACAAAGGATGAAAATGCAAAAATGCTAAGCCTTGAAGAAATAAGGGTTTGGGAAATGGATATAAGATATAAAGTATAGAAATTAATTAGAGGTTTTATAGAGATGATTCCTGATATAGAATGAGTTGTACTAGATGACCATTATAGAGACTTTCATATCTGAGATCTTGTGATTCTGCCAATTCTATTTCTAACTTCTATGATGGAGCTGTATATGATGGCAGTAGGTAATTATAGAATTTCAGAATTACAGAATGTAAGCAATGCAAATGATCTTAGAAATCAAGCCCCAAACTCACTTTTCACATAAGAAAACTCAAGAGATAGTAAATTATTTGCCCAGTGTCACACAGATAATTGTTTTAAATATAAAAATTAAAACCAGGTCTTTTGATTTCAAATCTGGTGGGTGTTTTTTTCCCATTACATCATGACCAGTTTTTTTTTCCTGCAATGCCAAGAAGTATATTCTTTAGACATGTCACTTTGACTAATCATTTTAAGTCAATAGCTTACTCTAAAGCTAATTGTCTAATGGATCTCTTCCCCACTCCTTCACCCCTTTTTAAGTCTCTTCCTTCTCTCTTTTTAAGATAACCTGTTTTCTAAAAAGATATCCCCCTAAATTATTTTACTCTACATGTTCTCAGTGCCTTCATATTTTCTCTCATTGTTTAGGGTTCCCTACAATACTGTCTTCCTGATCTTCACTCTGTAGGATTTTATGAACCCAAGTTATACTTCCTCCCTCCCCATCCAAACTTTGTCCAGGAATACTACCTCCTTGTTATTCTTTTCACAAGACATCCTATGTTTTGATTCTGTATCTTTTCACTGGTTCTGTGACTAAAATATTTTCCTATTTTTGTCACTCTTGGCTTTCTGAATTCCTTAAATTTCAGCTAAAACCACATATTCTGTAAGAATTGTTTCTGGTTTCCATCACTGATAGTGTTGTCCTCCTAAAATTACCTCCAATTTACTCTATATACATCTCCTATATACTGAGTTCTTTGCATATTGTCTCTTTCATTTGAATGTGAGCTCCATAAAAGCAGGCACTATTTTTGCCTTTCTTTATAATCCAAGTACTTAAACGATCTCCACTCTTCCATTAACCTCAATTTTTCTTTGTCTACTCACTGTTTCCCTACTGCTTTAAAATGTGCCCATTTCTTATCCTTAAACATCCCATATTTCTCCTCCCGTTTGTATCTAAACTCTTTGAGAAGGATGTTTAACTCATCTGACCTGATGACCTGATCTCTCCAAAGTTATAATGATTGATTAATGATCAAATTGTAATAGACTTTTTTCAATCCTCAACTTTCTTGGCTTCTCAGCAACCTTCAAAACCAATAATCATACTCTTCTCCTTGATACTCTCTTCCTTTTGAGTTTTCAGATCACTACTTTCTCCTAGTTCTTTTTCTATCTGATATTTCCTCTGATTCTTTTGTTAGATCTTTACTATGGTATCTCCCAAAGCTAGATAGATTATGTGTCCTTTTTACTTTTCCCTCTCTACACTTCTATTTTCCGTTGTCATCATTTTGATTGTCATCTCTATGTAAATGACTCATCTTCTGATTCAGTCCTAATCTCTGTCCTTATCTCATGTCCAAGTGTTTTTTCAACATTTCAAACTAGAAGTCCCATATTAAATTCAATATCCAAAACTGATCTCATTTTCTTTTCTTCCAAACCCACTACTTTTCTAAACTTTCCTATGGTACGAAAGTAACACTATCTTTCTAGTTACCCAGGATTGAAATCTAAATATAATCTATACCTTCCCTCTTTCTAAATCTAATCTGTTAATAAGACTTGTTGCTCTTATCTTCTTATATTTTGTATATACCACCTTCTCACCTCTGACACTGTCATCAGCCTCATTTAGGTTATCAATATCCCACAGTTATACCATAGAAATGGCCTGCAGATACATCTCCTTGCCTGAAGTATTTTCATTCTAGTCCATCCTCCACTTAGCTGCTTCCTAAACCATAAATAAACTTAAATAGGTCTTACTGTTCCTTATTACCTACAAATTCCTCTGTTTAGCACCCTTCTTAATCTATCCCCTCTTTCCAGTCTTTTTATACCTTACTCTTCACTTTATACTCTCTGATCCATGGACAACAATATTCTCATTCTCTCCAGACACTGAACACCTTCATTGACTATCTCGTCTGCTTAGAATACTTTTCCTCCCCTTCTTCACCTCTTAGATTCCCAGGATTCCTTCAAATTCCAGCTAATATGTGGCTGTCCACAGGAAGCCTTTCCCAATCTCCCTTAATGCTAATGGCTTCTTTGCTCATTATCTCCAATTTATCCTAAATAGAGCTTGCTTGAACATAATTGCACATTGTCTTCCCAATTAGATTGTGGGCTACTTGAGAGCAGAGACTCTTTCCCTTTCTTTGACTCTCCAGTGCTTAATACAGTGTTTGGAACATAGTAGATATTTAAAGAATGTTTATTAACTGACAGAATAATAAGAACATATAAATTTTTGTTTACTTGACTCCTGTGTTTCATTGTCTTGAGACCCAATTCTCAACTCATTTTGCCATAATAAAGACATATAGAATATAAGCTTCTTGAGCCCAGAGGCAGTTAGATTTTTATTTGTTCTCATCACCTAGCACAATACTTTGCACACAGGAAATGTTTTAAAATGACTGTTGAATTGAGTTGTATACTGTAAAGTGACTCACCCTTGTAAAATGTGACTGTGAAATAAAACAAATAAAGACATGAGTGAAATCACAGGAAATTTATAAAGTCATCAATGAAAATTTTATAGGATCTCAGAGTTGAAAAGGGAGAGGTGAGAAGGAATGAATTAATCCATTCCTGAGCAAAAAAAAGGTGCCTCTTGCACCTCCTCTTGAAAACTCTCCTAAAATAGCCCATCTCATTTTTAGAAAGCTCTGATTATTAGGAACTTTTTCTTTAAACTAAACCTACATCTGCTTGTGATGATTTTTCAATCATCACAATACAATCAATGTAAACATTGTTCAACAAGTTGCTTTACTTCTCTTTCCATTATCCCAACACATAATTTTGAGTCGCGAGAACTGTACAAAACAATATTTGTATCATCATATCTATCAGCTATTTATTATTTTAAAATGTCATAAAGTTTCCTATATATTAAATCAGAAATATGGGATATTTATTGAACCTTCATGAATTCCTTTACTTCTGGTACCTATATCAAGATGGACTTGGGATTAGGAATAAAATTGCTCACAGGGATGCTGAGCTAATAAAATAAAATGACAATTCTACTTAAATTACTCTATTTGCAATACCAATTAAACTGCCAAAAATTATTTCACACGGCTAGAAAAAATAATAGAAAAATTCATCTAGAAGAACAAAAAGGCAAAAATTTCAAGGGAATTAATGAAAAAAAAAATCACAAAGGATGTGGTCTAGCAGAACCCGACCCAATACTCTATTATAAATAAATATAATAATAATCTTTTACAAAGCAGCAGTCATCAAAAGCATTTGGTACTAAAAAAATATTGTGGTGGATCTGTAGAATAGCAGTATTCTATTGATCACATGATCAATAGAATACATGACTCAATAGTCAATGATTATAGTAATCTTGCATTTGATTAACCCCTAAACTCCAACTTTTGTGATAACAATTGACATTTCACAAAAATTGCTGGAAAAACTGTTAAACAGTATGCCAGAAACTTTGCATAGACCCACATCTCACATCCCATATGAAAATAAAGTCAAAATGGTTCCATGATTTGGGTGTAAGGGGTGGTACCATAAGAAAATTAAGAGAGCAACAGATATTTTACCTATCAGATCTCTGGAGAAGGGAGGAATTCATGACAAAAAAAGAGAATATTATGAATTGCTAAATGGACAACTTTGATTACACTAAATTAAAAAGAGTTTGCACATCCAAAACCAACAGAAACAAGATTAAAAGAAAAGGACAAAGCTGGGAAAAAATTTACAGCCAGTATTTCTGAAAAAGGCCTCGTTTCTAAAATATATAAAGAACTATGTAAAATTTATAAGAGATTACAAGTCATTCCCCAATTGATAAATGATCAAATGATATGATACCTCATACCTCTCAGATTGGCCAAGATGACAGGAAAAGACAGTGATAAATGGTGGAGGGGATATGGGGAAACTGGGACACTAATGCATTGTTGGAGGAGTTGTGAACTGATCCAACCATTCTGGAGAACAATTTGGAATTATTCCGAAAGATCTATCAAATTGCGCATACCGTTTGACCCAGCAGCGCCACTACTATTCTGTATCCCAAGGAAATCATAAAAAAATGAAAAGGACCCACATGTGCAAAAATGTTTGTAGTAACTTTTTTTTGTAATAGCAAAGAATTGGAAAATGAGTAGATGTCCAACAATTGTGGAATGGCTGAATATGGTATATGAAAGTAATTGAATATTATTGTTCTATAAAAAATGATGGACAAGATGATTTTAGAAAGGCATGGAAAGATGTATATGAACTAACGCTGAAAGAAAAAAAGCAGAATCAGGAACACATTGTATACAATCATAGCAATTATGCTATGATCAACTATGAAAGACTTGGTTTTTCTCAGTGGTTCAGTGGTCCAAGGCAATCTCAATAAACTTTGGATAGAAAATGCCATCTGTATCCAGAAAGACAACTATGGAGAATGAACGCAAATCAACAGATGCTATGTTCATTTTTTTCTGTTTTTTTTTTCTCTAAAGCTCCTTTTGTTGTGATTTTCTCTCCCAACATGATTCATAAAGAAATGTATATTAAAAATTAATATATATGAAAAATAAAACATATATGTAAAGAAAAAAATAAACTCAGTTAGAAATAAATGACACTGAGAGATTAATTATAGAAAAGCAAAAAACAAAACACACACAGAGAAACAAACAAACAATAACACTAGTATAAGGAACTGAGCTGTGAGCTGTAACTATTGTGGACATTATTCAAGTAAGATTACCAAATGTTTTCATGTGAAAAGGTTTGTTTTAGCCCAGAAGATTCAAATACAAAAGAATGACAATTTTTGCTTTTAAAAAGTTTATATTCTAAAAGGAGAAAGCAACAAGGATAATCAAGTGGTTGCCAGATAAGGATATTTTGGATTAGAAAACGACAAGAAATATTATTGGAGCCATATCTATATATATTTACATGATCTATCCTGTAACAATGACAGTATTCCTAAAAATGTCAAATAAAAAAGGAAAAGGACCTATATGTCCAAAAATGTTTGTTGTCATCATTTTGTGGTGATAAAGAATTGGAAATCAAAGGGATGCTCATCAATTAGGGAAGTAACGAATTGAATTCTGGTATATAATTGTGATGGAATTCTGCTGTGCTATAAAAATAAAATTAAATTAAAAATGATGGAGGAGATGACTTTAGAAAAACTTGGGAAGATTTATATGTACTTTTACAAAGTGGAGTGAGCAGAACCAGAACAGTAAATACAGTATTATAATAATAATCAACTGTGAAGACTTAGCTGCTCTGATCAAGACAATTCTAAAAAAAACTTATGATAAGAAATGCTATCTACTTCCAGGGAAAGAACTGATTAACTCAGTATATATTGAAGAATTTTCCTCTTTATTTTTCTTGCCTTTCTACCCTCCCTACTCATGACTAAAGTGAAAATGTTTTGCATGACTTCAAATGTATAATAGATATTGTATTTCTTGTTTTCTTGATGAATAAGGGAGAGATTTGAAGGAAGAAGAGAATATGGACCTAAAAATAATTTTTAAAAAATATAATACAACTATATCATTGATTTAATTATGGAGAAGAAGAGTATATATTCTTGGCATCTGGGTGGAAAGGAAAATGATATTTGAGATTTAGAGTGATCACAGCTGGAGTCAGTCTACATAAAACAGAACATGCTTGATAAATCAAAGCAATGAGGTACCTGCAGAATTGAAATGGTTAAGGCCTCCAGGAGAGCATCTCTTACATAGAAGGTATAACTCCAAGTAGTGGGATTACTGGCAGTGCAGAGAGAACATCAGATGTTCTCAGTTCTAACGAGATCACAGGAAAAGGGTTTGGAAAAATGAGGTGTACAAAATCTCAGGGAATCTTCTTCTGAAGGAAAATTTCTGACAACCATTTCTGTTCCTGCCATAACCTGAAGGTAATCATGCCTGAGGCTCTCATGAATGACTTCTTTCCAGTGACTGAAAAATAGTTCTATCTATTCCCCTTGGAATTGAGTCCCAGTTAGATCTGTTTCCTCCTAGTGATTGAGACTAAGTTTGCCATGGACTTCTTTTTATCTTTTTCATCCCTGACCTTACTGAAATAGTTCATATAGGTATTTTGCTTCACTGAGTGAATAAAACATACTACAATGAAAGTTTATTGCTTTATGTATTAGTAATCTGTCCTTTCTTTGAAAAAGATCACATAATCCATGAGGAAACTATGATCATTCAACCAACAAGAATAATTAAGGGCCTACTATGCTCCAGGCACTGTGCTAGGTGCTTAGAATACAAAGACAAAACTGAAGCATTTCCTGCTTTCTAGGGGCTTACAATTTATTGATTCTGTTCCTCTGTAATTTCTACCTATGGCTGGTAGATACTGGAAAGAACAGATAAAAGATTTTTTTTTCCCTCTATGGGGACTGAATTAATCAAATAGAATTCATTTGCAAAACAAAAGGCCTTTAAATACTTAAAGCTAATCACCACATTCCTCATAAGTCTTCTTCTCTAGGTTAAATATGCCCAACTTGTATGACATAGTCTCCATTGTACTCACCATTCTGCCTTCCTCTAAATGAGCTTCTTAATAGCGTTCCTGATCAAAATATCAAATAGTATTTCTAGGTATAAACCATTTAAAACAAAAAAAAAGGAGAAAAGAGAAAAAAAAGAGGAGAGAAGAGGAGAGGAGAAGAGAAAAAAAAATTGCCATACAGTGATGATTTATTGAGGTCCGCATGCTAAGTCTAGGTGATACTTTTTTTCCTACATATTCATGAACAATTCCTTTAATAATAAAGTTTAGAGGAGCCAAGATGGCGAACTACAGACAGCATTCTCTGTAAGCTCTTGAGACCTTCCCTCAAACACAGACAAACTGAGCCTCTGAACTGGTTCTGGAGTGAGGGCATCACCAAACACTTGGACTACAACGCACTTCTATCAAATATCTACTTTGAAAGAACTTCTGAGGTCAGTTTTAGACAGGCGGGGGATGCAGCAGACCCCAGCGCTCAGACGCCAGTGCACAGCCGGGGTGCAAGTCCGGGGATGGGACGGACCAGAGGATTTCAGGCTGCCAGAAAGTCCCTGGGAGACCCTTGGGCCACTTTGCTCTGCTTGCAGACAGGTGCTTTGGCAGGTCTACCTTTGATAAAGGGTGGGTTGAGAGTAGCTGAAAGGGTGGTCCTAGTGCGGATCTAGCCACATCAGCCCCAGACCGGAAGTCAACTTGGCAAACTGCCCCAGGGCAAATTGAAATCCCGCCTGCTGCTGCTGCCACTGCTGCCGCCGCTGCTGCTGCTGGGGCTGCAGAATTCCCTCCTGTTATCTGATACCTCAGCTAAACATAATGAGCAAGAAGAAGAGAGCTCTCACCATAGACAGCTTTTATGGAGAGAAACTAGAGCAGTCCCCAGATCCTGAGATTCTGAAAACAATCCCAGATAAAGCCACAAAGGTGAACTTAAGCTGTTCTCCCTTTCAGAAGGCTTACCTGGAAGACTGCATAAAGAATCTCAAAAGAGAGCTAGAAGAAGATTGGGGAAATAAACTTAGAGCAGTGCAAGAAGGAAACATTGCCCTGCAACAGAGACGTGAAAACCTGGAAAATAAGTCTGGTGAATCGGAAAAAGACAAAAATTCACTGAAAAACAAAATTAGTGAATTGGAAAAAGTCACCAACTCACTGGAAAATAAAAATAGTGAATTGTTAAAAGACAACAATTCACTGAAAAACAAAAT
Source organism: Myrmecobius fasciatus (assembly GCA_023553655.1). Taxonomy (NCBI): domain Eukaryota; kingdom Metazoa; phylum Chordata; class Mammalia; order Dasyuromorphia; family Myrmecobiidae; genus Myrmecobius; species Myrmecobius fasciatus. The sequence continues at coordinate 32,887 of JAJPUD010011515.1, forward strand.
TGGTGAATTGGAAAAAAATCAACAACTCACTAGAAAATAAAAATAGTGAATTGGAAAAAGATAAAAATTCACTGAAA
>JAJPUD010011515.1:37963-54220 GCA_023553655.1 Myrmecobius fasciatus
CAGGAAGTCCACTACATGTTAATAATGTAGTGGACTTCCTGCCATCTAGGGGAGGGGAGGGGACTGGGGGTAAAATTTTTAATGGAAAGCTTTGTAAAGATCAATGTTGGGGAACTACCCATACATATGTTATACAAATAAAAAGCTTAATAAAAATAATAATAAAGTTTAGAGTTTCACCAAGAATCAAAGTTAAGAACATTGGCCCATACTTTACAAACTCAACTCATCTTCTTTTTGGAAAATCAGAACATTTGACCTGAATATAGCTTGCTTTGTATATATTTGCATGCTGTCACCACCATTAGATTATAAATTCCTAGAAGCCAGGGACTACCTTTTGCATCTTTCTATGTCTCCAGCCCTTAGCACAGTACCTGACATGTCACAGGCACTTAATAAATGTTTACTGATTGAGTGAGTGACCTTCTGGTCTTTAGTGATCTTAAAAATCATATGATCATAGAAACATGGATTTAGAGTTAGAAATTATTCTGGATATCTTTGAATCCACCCCCTTCCTTGATATATTTTCTTATATGATAAAACTGTGGCACAGAAAGGCTAAGTATCTAAATGACTTTTAAAGGTTTACAACATTTTTCAGTGATTTGTGACAGTGGCTCAATAGTCACAAGTTACCAGTATTGTTGTAACTGTTCTTTTTAGCATAACAACAGTTTGACTTGAATTCATTAGGGACAAGTTGCTTTCTTAGCATTTTTCGCTATCTTATATTTCTATTCTACTCCTCTCATTCATTGTTGTTCATCCTTCATTTTCAAAGAAGACCAATGGCATCGGGATTATGTGTTCATTGGTGAATGGATTAGATTTAAGTGAGTCAGAATTGCACAAACTCATCAGTTTCACTCTTTTTTCAGTCGTTGAAGTTCATTAAGAAGACAAATTCAAGAAAATTGCTGATAGGCCAGGATATAGTGAATAATCTTAGCAACTTTGATATCTAACCACACTCTAAGCCCTTCATAGTGCCTACATTTCAGCTATTTTAGCCCTTAAAACAAAGTGTCCTCATCCACTCATTCCATAGGAGACAGTCTTCATATGCTTGGCGTAGATATACCTCTAACTCAGTGGAAGGTTGAAGGCCTTTTTCTTACCCTAGCCTATCTGCCTTTTACTGAGATATACCCACTGTGCATGCTACAGCTTCTTGGAGCCATAAGGGAGAATTGAGTGGACACACCAAAGATAGAAATAGAAGCAGCTAAACTGCGTATTAGAATTCTTTCTGGTGACATATTGATTTAGAAAACCACATATTAAGATTTTCTGTGTGTTTTTGCATTTTTATCTATTCTTTTTTCCCTGAGGCAATTGGGGTTAAGTGACTTGCCCAGGGTCACACAGTTAGAAAGTGTTACTTGTCTGAGATCAGATTTGAACTCAGGTCCTCCTGACTTCAGGGCTGTTGCTCTATCCACTGCTTAGCTGCCCCATCTATTTTTTTTAATGTTTGTCAATTACATTTTAATCTTGTTCAGGCAACACAAAGGAGTGCTTTGAGAGTAATGCAGCCTGCTGGATATGTTCAACACCTCTGCTCTACAAACTGTGAACTTAAACCCAATATAATCAGATCCAGATGAACTTTGCCTTTCTTTCTCAATAGTGTGTTGGGACAATTAAGTCTTTCTCTCCTCCACTGTAAGGTAGTTCACTTCTCCTTAGTAATCAGGATTCTTTTGTTTTGTAGAAATGGGAAATCAATCATAATCCCTGCTTCTCTCAGACAGCATAAGCAAAGGAACTAGCAAAGGACCAATGATTCTAACCTCTTCAGAAAAAATGGAGAGGGGGACATTTTTTTTATTATGTGAATGGAAAGAGCTATGAGATATAATTATAAGACACAAGAACACAGGCAGGTAGGGAGTAGGAAGGAATATTGAGTAAAAAGCCTCTCTTACTTACTACATTTTATTAGCACATAATTTGGGATTGCCTCAGTTGCCAGAAAAGGTCCCCATGGATTGGCAGACCCCCCGGATGAATGAACTGGCATTCTTCCTTTTTGCCTCTGTTTCTCCTCTATGCAATGAACTGGAGAAGGTAATGGCAAGCCCCTTCAGAATATTTTCCAACAAAACCCCAAATCATGTTATAAAAAATCAGACAAGACTGAAATAACTAAATAATAACACCTCAGTTGCCATAGTCCTATATATCCTAAGAAGTGTGTTTTATTTTTTTCCCTTTTTGGATTTTGTCTTTTAACCAAAGGTATTAAAGATGTTTTGGGGGCCCTTAGAATTCATATCAACTTCAAACTTTAGTTTCAGTACACCTGACATATTCTAATAAGATTATTTCACTTTGTATTTATTTTCAGTTATCTCCCATACTACCTTCTCCTGAGCATAATTATAGCATTGTAGTAAAAAGAAAAAGTTTCCTGTGAATTTAAATTGTTCTGTTTAGAAGCTCCTACTTTTCTCTCAGTTTGTTTTTGTCTCAGTCTTTTTCTTAAAACATTCCCATCTTCTTTTCAATCAACTTCTTCTATGGAATTTTAAGCCATTATATACCATATATTTTTATTCTAAAGTCTAAAATTTGCTCATTCAAAATGTAGGGTATATGTCAAACAATGCCCAGCTTGCTTTCTCCTCCTTTATCATGAATTCTAGAAGAGTTTGTTCACTTTCTCATACTTTCAGTTACTAAACAGAATTCCTGTAGAGTTTAATTCAGTACCATGGAAAGTATAATTTTCCTCCTCCAGACCAGTTGATTTTCTAGTAGTTACATCATAGAATCTTAGAACTACAGAAACTTTAAAGATCATCACAGATGATAAATAGATTATAGAGAGATGGATATAGACAGACAGACAGACAGACAGATACATGGATAGATTATAAAGTGTTGGTTAAGTGTTTAATACATGCAAAGTACTATGTCAGTGATAAAAATACAAGCAAGAAAGACAGTACTAGCACTTAGAAATCTTACTTTTGAATGAGGGATACAATGCATAAAGAGGAGTTAGAAAGTAAGTGGGAGATGAGGAAGCATCTACAGATGGGTGTAATTCATGCCCAGAGTAATTCTAATTTTAAAAATCCTAGTGGGGAGAAAGCTGCGGTGATGGCTTAAATGGATGTAACATGGCATGGAGGTCACCAGAAAGTTAATGGAGAACTGAATTCAGGCAAGAAATGACCAAAGTTATCCCATCCTATTCTACAGTAATTCCAGGTCCTTGGTCCAATTTTCCAGTGAGGAGGAGGAGGTGGTGATGTTGACCCAATTACAACCAACAGTTCCCCCACTCACTCTGGAGCCCCATATATTACCACGTTTTTATAAGTGTAAACTTAGACCAAGGAGTCAGAAGTGAAGTATCCAGGATTTTACTGCTAGGGAATAGATTCTCTGAAGTGAAATGAACATTTAACACAATAAAAATTTGGAATTGAAAGTGACTTCAGAAATCCTTCAGTCCAATTCCCCAATTTTAAACATCGGAGAAATAAAAACCAGCTAAGACTAGACAATAAGCAATTTAACTAAGTTCACACAATTGTTAGGGTTAGCAATACAACTCAAGACATTTGAGTTTAAGCCTAGTGTTCTTCCTTTCCCCTTTCTATTCTTCCTTCCTTCCTTCTTTGCTTCCTTCCTTCCTTCTTCTGTTTTCCTGCCTGCCTGCCTTCCTTCTTTTCTTGCTTCCTGACCTACCAAGAATCACTACATGCTAGAGCTGGAAGGGACTTTAGATATAATTTAGGACAGCCACTTCATTTTGCAGAAAAGAAGGAAAAATAAGCTCAGAAAGCCTATACAGAAAGTCTTCAGCAGATCCCAGATTCAAAACCTAGTCTTCTAATTCCTTTACATATTTCTTTGCATTTTTAATGCTTAGCTAAGTGCAAGGTACACAGTAAGTGCTTTATAAATGCAGACATTTCACACTGTTACTTGCTTTCAAATCTCCAGTGCCTTTGGAGTTTATTCCTTTCCAATCCAACAACCATTTATTAAGTGACAACTATGCACAAGGCACTTATATTAAATAAACACGGATAAAATGAAATAAAATGAAAACCAGTGCACACCATCAAGTAACATGCACTTTACTAAGGAGATCTGCTATGTAAACAGATGAGTATATACATACAAAATTGTGTATTATGATTTTCTATGAGTGTCTCTGCCTTTTAATCTGAGTTCAATGAAAGCAGGCCCATTTCTTATTGAGCACTTATATATCCTCTAAAGCTTAAGATAGGCTACACAGTAATAACTTAATAAATATTTGTTGAGTTGAATTGCGTTAGGCAATAATCCCCACCTTGGCTTTTTCCATATGTTGTTTTGCAGGCAGCCAGTCAGCAATCAATGCACACAGTAATGATTATACAGTAATAGCTCCCATTCTACAGAGCTTTCAAGTCTACAATGCATTTTTGTTACAATAATCCTGTGAGAGAAGCAGGGAGAGTATTATCATCCCTGATTTTTTTCAATTAAAGAATCTGGCTCTGAGAGGTTCAGTGGCTTTCTCAGCTATAATTATATATTGTTATTATATATATATATATGTATATGTATATGTGTGTATATCATATTATATATATGTATAATTAATAAATGCTGGGTTTAGCTCTTGAACCCAGGTTTCCTCACTCCAAATCTTTCCCTGTTACCTCTATGCCATGCTACCAGAATGTTAGCAGCCTTTTCAGGGTAGGAGTGGAAGTCTTGACAACTAACAACAGGCATTTCACGATCCATTTCCAGTGCCTATCCACGGGGGTGGCATTATATCCCTTGCCTATATTCTTGCAAAGTACCAATTCCAGGAGATAACCCACTGGGGGGCATTGGTTTGGAGCTACGAGGGCCTATTCTGAGACTACAGAGGCTCATTCCTAGGAATTATTGCACTAAGAAAGTCAGTCCTCCAAACAGATATTGCAGCCAGGGAGATCGGCAGGACATTAAGCACTGAGAGAGCCCTAATTTAATTATCAACTGAACAATAACTTGATGGGACATAATACATGGATGGAAAAAATATATATTCCTTTGAAGAGGAATATAAATAATGAATAAACCAATAAACTGGCACATCATAATTCTGACCCTGGAAAGGCACTCATGTTACTTATCGAGGATGGCAACCTCTTATGTGATGGACAAATGGAGGGGGAGAGATTTGTGGCAAATGCTGGATGTTTTTCGCTCAGAGTCCCTTCACAAAGCTCCCTATAAAGACACACTTAGTCATCATTAACGGTGTGTAGGATATTTATGAGTTTGTTTGCCTGTGAACAAGTTGGCTCTTCAGCAATTAATATTCATATGGAGAGCTGAGTCCTTAGCTGATAATGGGCTGGCTTGCAGGTGCCTGGTAATTGGTTCCTCTCTCCCACTCTTCCTCCTGATTTTTCTTCCCCAATGGTGGCCTCCTGCATAAGGACCTGTTTAATTTGTTGGAGGTTTTAATTACAATTTCTCTGCTCTGCAAATTGTCCATTGTTAGCATGCCCACTTAAAGGGGGAAAAGGAGCATTTAGAAAAGGAGATAGCTACATAGTCCAGAGTTGCTGTGGGTATGGAAGAAATTAGCAAGAACATAAAAGGAATAAAGAGAAAGGTCTCATGCAAAGGCACAGGCATGGCTTGGTGCTGTGGAGTCAACCCTAGAATCACAGAGTTTTGAGTGGAAAAGTTATAGTTCATCTCATTCAACCCATTCATTGGTAGAAGCTCAAAGGAGCTAGTGGCTTTCCCGTGGATAGATAAGTAGTTGGTAACAGAGTTAGGATTCTTTGGTGATGAAATTACTTGCCTAAGTTTACATAGGTAGTAATACCATCAGGAGGATTTGAACTTAGGTTCTCTTACTTTAGAGCTACACTTTTCAATGTACATTAACATTCCTTCCCATACTTTGAAAAATAAGGAAAGTGATGCACAGAGAGTTGAAATGATTCCCTTATGGTCACATGGCTAGTAAGTATCAGAGACAAACATGAGCCTAGAAATTCTGACTCCGTTTTTAAGAAATATTTTCATTATATTACCCACTTGGGGAATTGTTGTGTGTGGTATTCTTTTCACTTTGGAGACTTTCTGGGAGAGGGAGGTATCTCCTCTTATAGACAGGAAGATTCCTAAGTATCTTCCTACTAAGCTACCCTGAGCATATATAAGAACATATAAACCCAGATGTAAACAACTAAGAAAAATGAGATCAGGAGCTCTTAGTATGCTTAGATTCTCAGGAACTTAGGCTAAGGGAGAAAGTGTATTATCAGAGTAAAGAATAGGAAAATGAAATGCGCAAAATCCCTGTTCAAATTTAATGGGGTCATTTGTCCTTTGGAATCATGGTCAGTGGTCAGACATTTTGCTGATCAGCTTTTTTTTTAGGTAAACAAAGTGGCTTACTAGGATCATATAGCTAGTAAGTGTGTGGGGCTGGACTTGAGCTCAGTTCCTCCTGACTCCAGGGACAATGCTTTATCCATTGTACCACCCAATTGCCCCATTGATCAGTTCCTAAGTCTTTCAAAACTGTTCATTTTTGCAATGTTGTTATTACATGAATTATTTTTCTAGTTTTGCTCACTTCATTATGAATCCTTTTGTATATCTTCTCAAGTTTTTTTCTGAAACTATTCCTTTCATCATCATTTCTTATGGCACAATAGTATTCCATTACTTTCATACCACATTTTGTTTAGCCATTCACCACTGATAGACTACCTTCTTAGTTTCCAGTTATTTGCTCTGCAAAAAGAGCTACCATTAATATTGTTGTAAAGCCTTCCTGATAAAGAGATGATGAACTAAATAAGCAAAATGAGACACATAATTTTTGATGTGGTCAATGTGGGAATTTATCATGCATATTTATTATAAGATGTTCTCCATCCTCAGGGAAGGAAGGAGAAAAAAGTACAATGATTAAAAAATAAAATTTAATTTAAATATTTATTTAATAGTGTTTGGGGTAGCTTTTTACTTCTCTTTTTCCAATCAGGAAGCTTTCTGCTACAAAGTAGATTTTCAACATCTTTATGAATTATGGTGAAAATGATGAAACTGCCACATGAATTGTAATTGGAGGGATACTATCTAAAAAGAGGTAGTTAGAGCAGATAATATCACAGATTTCTTCCAGCTACAGTGATCTATGTTCTAGGTTCTTTTCTACTTCTAACATTTCCAATCTTATGTTCTAGGGTGTCTTCTAGCTAAAATGTTTTGTGTTCTATATTGTGAAGTTTGTTCCAGTTACAACATTCTATTCTTTGTGATATAAGAAACATTTTGACCTCCATCCCAGAGTGCTCCTTACTCAGCTGCACATCAAGCCCATCAGAATCTTCTCTTTCAAATATTTTGGAATCCCTTCCCCATCCTTGTTTGGTCTAGGTAAATCAATTAACTCCTACAATCGGGTAAACTGTGAGAAAACATACAATAACTCTCTTTAAATGTTCCATCCAGGCACAGTAATGGCTCATTAGATTATACAAGGTGGGGGTAATTATCCGGAAAAGATACAGTTCTTTCCTGTGATGCTTAATTTCCTTTCCTCTTCACCTTCTCCTGTTGCAAGGCCCTGAGGAAGACACATGGCTCCATTCCCAAGCATACTTAATCACATACAATGGGCATGTGGGTATTTATGTACATGTTTTTTTGAGAGAAAAAGAGAGAGGGATAGAGAGGAGAAAGAGAGAGACAGGAAGACAGGCAGACAGAGACACAGAGAGAGAGAGAGAGAGAGAGAGAGAGAGAGAGGGAAAAAGAGAGAGAGAGAAAAAGAGAGAGAGAGAGACATCTGTAGTAGGTTTCAGTGTATAAATCTGTGTGTATATTTATATGTGTACATTCAGGGAATGAGGAATAAGTTTGGGATTCTGAAGCCTGCCCTTAAGTAATGAAGGCCTGGGAAATAAATCAAATAAATAGAAAATCCTTAGACAGAAGCATACTGGAATATCCAGAAAACTTTCTAGTTTGTGTGTGTGTGTGTGTGTGTGTGTGTGCATACATACATATATAAACAATATGTCTATTGTAATGAATGCCAGGGTCTTAAATCAGTTCTGCCATTTACTTGTTCTCAAGAAGAAAGTCATGGATACCAGAAGAAAACACAAGTTCTATGAGTATTGTGTTATAGAAATAACACTGGATTAGAAATGAGGAGATTTATATTGAAGTTTCAGCTTGTTGGGACAGGAAGAGGGAGTAGGGGTTAGCACCTCCATTTATAGATAGTAAAACTGAGGACCAGAAAAAGTAATTTCTTCACCTAAGATCATCACTGGAAGGTAGCATCAAATCCATCTTTGAACCCAGTCTTCTTAATGTTCAGGGTAGGCCTTTTTACTTTGCAATATATCAAGCCATGATCATTTAACACATTTGAGCATTATTAATGCATAGTTTCCTTTAAATCCCAACAAAAGTTCTATTTTTATAGGAAGACTTTCCCAACTCCTCTTAATTCTAGTGCCTTCCTTCTGTTAATTATTTCCTAATTATTCTGTATATGCTTTGTGAGGACAGATACTTCTTGCTTTACCTAAATTCTAATTATTCAAATTACAATTTATTCTGAAAGAAATCTGAATTCCCAAAAAAACCTCACCTATGTTAACTTTACTAGAGTACTGTGCTCTCTCTCTCACTCCTGGGGCTGCCTATTGGGAATGCTGGACCTCCTACTAATTCATCAAAACAAACAAACAAACAAATCTCTCCAAGTGAAAGCAGAATAGAGCCCTGGAGAGACTGCCACCACTGATTTGGGGCTTGGCTTGAGACCTCCAGCACAAAAATAGGAGACCTTTAACTCCCCCCCCAACACGGGAAGCTGCTACCCCAGCCCCAACCTGTTCCCAGTCTTTTCCTGTCTGTCTATGTTCAACCCTCATATTTATGCATCCTCTCCCCTTCTTCCTCTTGGTTCTGCTATACCCCTCATCTGCCTGACTTTAGACCCAAGTTTCTCTTCCTGCTCTCTCTTCTCTGTCCTTAGCCCTATTTGTCCTTGGATAATGTATCAGTTCCCTCTGTCCATGGACTCTGGTCCTCCTTTCTACCTGCCTCCCTCACTCCCTTTTCCATATCTGGTCAAATTCAGATTCCATTACATAAAAACCATTCTATGTAGAGATCTACAGAATAATCCACTTAGGTAAAGGGAGAATTGTCTATACGTGTTTGCATGTTGTCTATCCCTATAAATTAAAAACTTCTTAAGGTCATGGATGCTCTATTGCCTCTTTTTTGTATCCCCAGTACTTGGAATGGTGCTTGGAACAGAGTAGGCATTTAATAAATATTTATTGATTGGTTGATTGACATAGACATAATATACTTATTATTGAATATTATACTCAAAATTCATCGACAAACATTTATGTCCCTATCACATATAGCTGCAATGTTAGATACTGATAAAGAATCAAAGCTAAGCTTTGCCATAATGAAGTTCATAATCTAGAAGGGGAATTATATCCACTATTACATGCCATGTTGAATAGCCAGTGGTTCTACAAACTCGGAATTCCATCTTCCAGTTTTGTTTGGGCACACTGGTGAAGCCAATTAGAAGATTTCTTTTCTTCATCTTTAACATTCAGAATATTTTCAAGCCCATCTCTGATGTCACTCCCTCTAGGAAGCACTCACTAATTCTACCCATCAAAATGATTCTCTATATGCTCAAATTATTCCAGAACCCTCTGTGTGGATCTTTTATAGACTCTCATCACAGTTACAGTATATTGTATTATTCTTTGTGCACAAACCTTGCCTCTTTTCCCTCATTCTATTACAATATAGCCAGTATTGACATGATGCTTTAAAGTGTTTGTAAAACTCTCAATTTAATTACACAACAATCCTCAAAGGTAAGTGCTATTTTTAATCCCCGTTTCATTAAACAGGAAAGTGAGGCAGACAGAGATTAAATAATTTGTTCAAGGTAACACAACCAATAAGCATAAGAAGCTGAAATGAACTCAAGTAGTTGCTCCATGATATTAAATTATTTTTGACTAGCAGCCTGATGTATTTTTTCCTTGAGATTGTAGTTCTGGTGTTTCACAACTATGTTCTACATTGGAATGGATATGAAGGATGGATAGAAGAGAAGAAAAATGCTTAGATGTAACTGAAATCATTCCAGTAGATGGTAATGAAACTAGGATGGGGGCATTGAGGAAAAAAGAGACAAGGAGGAAGAAGATAATACAGAGATGGAATCAATACAACAGCAACTGGTTGAACATTAGAGGTGAAGAAAAGGGAAGAGTCATTGATAACCTCAAGATTATAAACATTGAAGACAAACTAAATGATTGTGGCACAAACAGTAGAATCAGAAGAGTGAATACATTTGCAGGAAATATAGTTCATGCAGAGCAAGCTGAGTTTGAGATTCTGATGGGACAATGATAAAATGATATATTGAGCTGTTGATTCTCTGATGATCTTTATTTTGCCTTGGTTCAACATATTCCCTTTGTATTAGGAAAGCCACATGAATCTCTAAGATTTGGCATTGCCAATTGCATAGAATGGATGTGATACTTTGAAATTTAGAACTTCTGAAGAAGGAATGGCTTAGGGATTCTGGCTTTTGTATTTCTCCATATTTTTTGTTTCATTTTGTTTGTCTCTGTGTCTTCTTTTTCCCTTAGTATTGCCCATGTAAGAGACTGTTCTATATAATACTTCATGCTTGATTCTTCTTGATGCTTGATTCTAAGGCCTAGACAATAGATTTCTTGTATTTGTTTGTGCCTTTCTTCTTTTTTTGCTTTCCTATGACAGGAAGACCAGTCATTTAAATTTTGGAATATCATTAAGTCCTTGCCACCAAATGGTGGCTTTAGAGTCAAACTTATAGTAAAAAAGGAAGAGAGAGAGAAAAAAGAAAAAGAGAGAGGGAGGAAGAGAAAGAGAGAGAGGGAAAGAGGGAGAGAGAGAGAGAGAGAGAGAGAGAGAGAGAGAGAGAGAGAGAGAGAGAGAGAGAGAGATTCCTGGGGGCTGGAATGAGAGGAAATTTGGTGAGATTATTAAAAGAAAAAAAAAGAAACAACTGTGTCAGAATGCAGAAAGAGAACAGAAAAAAAAAGTTGAGAAGGAAGCACACACATGCAACACATTTTTGAAAGCAACATTAAATATATGCACTTTTTAAAACACACTAAGCTGTGCATCATAGAGATTTGTGTTTTTTAATTTTAAAAAAGTTTGGGTACAGATAAAGTGGAGAATGAGATGAGGAATCAATAAAGGAAAATTAGGAGGATAGATAAGCAGGAAGGAATTCAGCAGAGATGATGTAATATTAATCTATGCAGGGCAAAATGAACTTAATTTTGTGAGCTCCTTGAAGTCAGGGATTGTTTGTCCTCTTTTTCATATTCTCAACATAACCCAATGCCTACTATATATTAGAGGCTTGATAAATGCTTTTGTACTTGAAAATAACTAGGTAAGCCCTGTTCCCTAGTAAAACAATAAGGAAACAATGCCAGCAACTGGAAATCAAGATTACTTGGATACATTCCCTTAGTAGCACTTGCTGGCTATAATGTATTTACAGAGTTAGGCAGTTCAAGTCATTACAAAAAAAGGATATGAAACTACTATAGAGAAAGAATTGCAGAACTGGTAACAAGATAGTTCCTGGCTTCAAGGATCTTCCATTCTATTGAACAAGGTGTTTGATCAATCAATGAATAAACAAGTATATTATATATCAGTTAAGTTAGTAATATGAAAGCAAATATGAAGTTATCATCTTCTCATGAGGCTGCATTCTTTTGGAGGAGATAGCATGTATAGATATATGTAGATGCAAAATAATTCTGAGGATAGAGCAATACTAGCAACTAGGATCATCATGAAAGGTGTCATGTAAGAAACAGTGCTTGAGCTGAGGGTTGAAGGAAATGAGGGTTCTCATAAGTAGAAGCCAGGAGGATATATGTTACGGGCATGTGAGGCACAGAAAAGAAATCAAATTTTTGAATTGTAATAAGTTTGGGGCAGTTAGCTACAGTTAGACTATAAAGAGCTAGAAATTTCAAAAAAAAATTATCTGATGCTAGAGGCATTGTTGAGCCACAAGAACTTAATGAGCAAGAGAGCTTCTTTAGCTGTATGTTTTAAGACTATAAATGGTATCTGTGCAGGATGATTTGGAAAGGAGGGATTATCAGTAGGGAAATGAACTAGAAAGTTCCTGAAATGACCCAGGGGCAAGGTAATAAAAGTCTGATAATCTAATGAGATTGTGATATGAGTGGAGAAAGGAAACATGTATAGGTAAAACTGATGTAACTGGATGACTGTAGAAAGATATGAGAGAGAATAAAAAAATTAATAACTCTGGGGTTATGTACCTGGATGACTGGAAGGATGGATATATCCTCAATAGAAATAAGAAAGTTAGGAATTACAGTGGATTGTAGGTGGGGGTTAGAGGAGTGGAATAAGAAGTTCTGTTTGAGACATATTTAGTTTGAGATACCTATGAAAATACAATTTTAAATGTCTTATTGGCAGTTGTTGATGTGGGATTGGAGGATTGGAACTCAGGAGGGTTTAGGATTCTGTGTATGTGTTTGTGTCTGTGTGTGTGTGCATCTCTGTGTGTGTGAATACATATATACATATATATATATATATACAGATATATAGATGTATATTCATGCTCATGTGAATATATAATATATACGTGTGTACATATATTCATATATTTATATTTATGTATATATTTTATATGCATATATAAACATTATTTTTCTCCATAGACATGATTACTGAAATTGAATTGATGTTGAATAACTGAAATTGAAAATAAGAGCTGATGAGTCCCCAAATGAAAGAATATAAAAAGAGATGAAAAGAAGATCCAGGTCAGAGTCTTGTGGTATACCTAAGGTTAGAAAAAGTTGATGATAAGGCAGCAAAGGAAACTGAGAAGAAGTAGCCAGATAGGTAGGAGGAAAGCTCAAAGAAAGCAGTGTCACACACACACACACACACACACACACACAAAACAGAAAAGGAGTCTAATAAATTTATATTGAAGTGAGTTGAGTTGAATTATCTAAAGTTTATGACTCCCCCAGCACCCAGCTTTAGATATTGTTACTACTTAATAAATGTTCCTTGAGTTGGATTGAATTGATTTTTTGTCCTAATTAGTTTGCTATCATTCTTTCTGGTCTCTCAGCTGGTTGCAAGTGTTTGGCACAGATTTGAGAAACTGTTCACACACACACACACGCACACAAACACACAAGTAGGAGGCCACTTCCTCTTCCTTCTCCCACCCACCCTCTAGTTCTGGCATACTGCCTCTATATCATCCCAGAATAAAGAGGGTATAAAGGATGCAGCTGTTTTGTTTTGTGGAACAGACAGTACCTGGCCCAGACTGGAGGCAAGGAGCTGCCAGGTTTGAGCCACAGATTGTCTGTTTGGCAACTCCCTGTGCTGTTGGCACCCACTATTTGTCACTATCATTTAATTCGGAGTGTTATTCCATTTGTAAGCCCTCTTTCTCAAAGCTTATTCATTCCTGACCTGGCAAGGTTGCTGAGTCCTTTTAATGCCCCAGCACTTCAGGAGAGGAAAGTGTAGTCAAGATGAGCTGACCTCTTTCTCCTCCCTTGATAAAATAATTATTATGATAATTACTTACCTGTTCATAAGGGCTGATTCCAGATACCTGCCAGGATGGGGCCTATTCATGTCTAGTAATTAAAAGCACTTATCAAGCTGGAAAGAGAAAACAAAGTATGCAGGGAAAGACCTGATGTGAAAGGGTAACTGGAATGCTATCCCAGATTCAAGCCAGAGTTTTCAAATGGGCAAATCTATATGGATGAAGCATGAGAAGGGAAATGGAAAACAGGCACTTTGATGAAATAGGAATAGCCTTGGATTTGGAATCAGAGAATATGGGTCCTCTCTATGGATTCTCAATTTCATCAACTATAAAGACAACTCATCATATAGTCTTGGGTGTAAAGATAATGATTCACAAGTATGGTTATGGGAAGGCATAGTTAGATAATAATTGTTGGTGGAATTGTGAACTGATCCAACCATTCTGGAGAGCAATTTGGAAATATGCTCATAAGGTTATCACACTGTGCATACCCTTTTGTCCAGCAGTGTTTCTACTGGGTTTATATTCCAAAGATCTTAAAGGAGGGAAAGGGACCCACATGTGTAAAAATGTTTGTGACAGCCCTTTTTGTAGTGGCAAGAAACTGGAAACTGAATGTATGCCCATTAATTGGAGAGTGGCTGAATAAATTATGGTATATGAATGTTATGGAATATTATTGTTCTATAAGAAACAACCAGCAGGATGATTTCAGAGAGGCCTGGAGAGACTTGCATGAACTGATGATAAGAGAAATGACCAGAACCAGGAGATCATTATACATGGCAACAACAAGATCATGTGATGATCATTTCTGATGGATGTGGCTCTTCTCAACAATGAGATGATTCAGGCAAATTTCAATGATCTTGTGATGATGAGAGCTATCTACACTCAGAGAGAACTGTAGGAACTGAATGTGGATCACAACATAGCATTTTCACTTCTTTTGTTGTTGTTTGCTTGAATTTTATTTTCTTTCTCATTTTTTTCTTTTTGATCTGATTTTTCTTGTGCAACAAGAGAATTGTATAAATATGTATGCCTATATTGGATTTACATATATATTTTACCATGTTTAACATATATTATATTACTTGCCATCTAGGGGAGGGATGAGGGAAAGGGAAACAAAACTTGGAATACAAGGTTTTGCAAGGTTCGATGTTGACAAATTATTTTTGAATATATTTGGAAAAATAAAAAGCTTCAATAAAAAAATTTTAAAAGAAGGGCATGAGCTTTCAAAAATAAAGAATTTATAGTTCTTCTGTATTCTTCCCTGGTCAGACCACATTTTAGGAGATGTGTGTATGTGTTCATGTGTGTGTGTGCACGCGTGCTCTTTCTGGGCACCATCATTTTTTTTAAAGGAGCATCAAACAAATAGAAACTTGGATAGTGAAAGGTTTTGCTCCTTCTTTATTGTGTCAATTCTTGTCTCTTTCCCTCAAGTTCTCCATTTTAATTTTGTAATAGCTTGAAGAGAAAGTTTCAAAGGTCCTTTCCAGTTTTGAAGTCAAATATATTTCCCTGTTCTATCCCTAATCATTTGCTGGTCATAAGATCCTTGGAAAACCACCTCATTCTCTGAGTTTCAAGTTCCTTATCTGATAAATGGGAAGTATAATTATACCTGTATTACCTCCTTCCTAACTTTTTATCAGAAATATATTTGTAAAATTAAGGACAAATTGTATATCTTTTGCTTACATGTCAGGGGTTCTATCCACTCCCACAACCCTTCAAAAAAACACATAGGTCATACAAATATATACATATAATTTTTAATCTTTTTTTTTAATTTGCAAAACATATGTATGGGTAATTCCTAAAATTAACCCTTACAAAGCTTTCTGTTACAAATTTTTGGCCCCTACTCCCCACCCCTCCCCTAGATGGCAGGATATCCACTACATGATAATTATGTTAGAATACTTAAGAAATCGAATATATGTATAGTTATTGCATCATTATTTGTTCAGGAGAAATCGTATCTACAAGAAAGAATAATCGGATAAAGGAAATACAATGCAAGCAAACCTCAATAGAGAACATGAAAAGGTTATGTTGTGGTCCACATTTCACATCCCTCTCTTTGGGTGTATATGGCGCTCTTCACTGAACAATTGGAACTGGTTTGAAGCATTTCATTGTTGAAGAGAGTCATGTCCATTAGAACTGATCCTCATATAGTATTGTTGTTGCCGTGAATGATGATCTTCTGGTTCTGCTCACTTCACTGAGCATCAGTTCATGCAAGTCTCTCCAGGCCTCTCTGAAATCATCCTGCTGGTCATTTCTTACAGAGCAATAATATTCCATAACATTCATATACCATAAATTATTCAGCCACTCTCCAATTGATGGGCATCCATTCAATTTCCAGTTTCTAGCCACCACAAAAAGGGCTGCCACAACATTCTTGCACATGTGGTGTCCTTTCCTTCTTTTATGATTTCTTTGGGATATAAGCCCAATAGAAACACTGCTGGTCAAAGGATATGAACAGACAATTTTCAGATGATGAAATTAAAACTATTTATAATCATATGAAAAGGTGC
>JAJPUD010011516.1:0-52743 GCA_023553655.1 Myrmecobius fasciatus
TTTTCACTAGATAAAAGAGAGATACTGTGGCTTAGCCCGAGTGAGTAGGAAAAAGTGGCTGGGGACACTGCAGTGACTGATTTGCTCAGGATGAAGCCCATTTAACTCTCCATTACCAAAAACAGTTTAAGGGAAGCCTAGGAGTTGACTCTGCAGGTTTTCTAGCATCCTTCTTTAGTCATCTCTTCTCCTGAGCTTTCAATCTAGTCTCATGAATTATTAGCAGATGATTCAGTGTGATACTTAATGGTACCAGATGCTCATCTCATACTCCTATGGTTGAATGAACTTGTTGCCCCTTGCTGCTCGGGGGCTTAGATATTTGTTCCAATCTTGGCTAAACCTGTGAAGATGTGACTGTTTCAAAGGAGGCATCACTTTACTTGCTAAGGGTTACTCTAGGGTTACATTAAAGTACTAGCCACTCTCAGCAGGTTTTCTTTCACCTGAAAATATGTTCAAAAGAATCTAGGTTAGGGACATGAAATCTCAGTGGTTCCATGATATTATTTTTCTAGGTTTCATTAAAAATGCATTTGATTTTTTAGGAGATAAAAGCAAAAAAGTACAAGCTCTACTTCTTTGTTAGGAACCTTTTGATTTTGAACTCAGGCAAGCCCTTATGTGAGGTTTTATTGCAAAGCCAGGCTGGCTAGTCCACATAGAAGCACATGATTCAGGAAGTTTTCTGTCTTCCCTCAAAAAGAACTGAGTTCCCAGCTTGATCACACTGGGGAAGATCAAAGACTCAGGTTGATTATGGAACAGATTGTTCTACAGTTTTTTTCAGCTGTAAAATGAGGATAATGATACTTATCTCTCAGAGTTGTTGTGAGGGAAATGATTGTCAACCATAAAACACTATAGAAAGGTAAGATAGTGAAGGAGGAAAAACATTGGTTTAGTTAGGAAGAGTCCTTCTCTCAGAAAAAAAAAGATTTTTTAACCATTTTTGTGTGTCTGTCTTGGAGAGTCTAGAGAAACTGTGGTCTCCAGAATATTTTGAATCCAAAAGATATGGGTTCAAATTCTAATTGTCACCAGCCTTTGACCCTGGGAAATCATTTAACATGTCCCAAGACTCCCAGGATTTAATCTATAAATCAAGGACAGGTTTGGATCTGCTTGGCAGAGAGAATTCTATCACAGAACTTTTTTGATTCTGTTAACTATGGGTGACCTCTACAGCAAAAATGAGGCAAATTATGAAATTTTCAGGCTGTCTTGTTCATGGAACAACAAGAAGACCAATATCACTGGATTGAAAAATATGTGTCAGTGAGTGAGATATGAGAAGAAAGGATAGGAGGAGGCTAGGTTATCAAGGACTTTGAGTGCTAACAGCATTTCATATTTGATCCTAGAGGCAACAGGGAGTCAGTGGAGTTTATTGACTAGAAGTTTGACATGGTTGGATCTATGCTGTAGGAAAATCACTCTGGCAGCTGAATGGACAAATTAGAGTGAAGACAGATTTCAGGCATCGGCTATTGCAGTAATTCAGGAATGATATGATGAGAGCCTGCATTAGAGTGGTGACAGTGTCAGAGGAGAAGGGAAAGTGCATTTGAAAGATGGTGCAATGGTAAAATCAACAGTCCTTGGCAACAGATTGAGTATTGGGCATAAGAGATAATTACTTCTTGGATCCACAAGGCTCTGTCACTCCATCATTTGCCCTTGAAAGGCATAAAATATGCATTTTAAATGTCATCTGGAGTAGTCTGGCCCTACTTCCTTGCTTTCTGGAAAGATACAATAGGAAGCAAGAAAAACTATTACATCTTTCAGCAAAGGCATTGAGAAATCATAATATAAATCATTTGAACTGTGGCACTGGGACCTCAGCTACCACATTACTGAGACTTCCAAGTGGGTTTGTTAAGGATCTCTTTATTGTTTGTTATTAGTCTCTGGGCTTCCAGGCCTTTTAAACACTGCTTGGGAAGTAGCTATACTATAATAGGAGGTTATGTGGGAAATCAGCTAAAGAACAGGAAGTCATGAAAGAAAAAGATGCTATAATCCAACTTCTTTCCCTTGCTTTCTTGTAAAACATGGACCAGACATTTAGGGCTTCAAGGGAACTCAGGGGGAGAGGGCTCAGACTTGTTTTTTTATTGTTATTGGTAACTCTCAGATGAACAATAATAACTATATGCCAGGCACTGTGCTCAGCACTTTATAAATATTACTTCATTTTATCTTCACAACTATGGGAGGTAGATACTGTTTTTATTCTCATTTTATATATGGGGAAACCAAAGGAGATATAGGTAAAATGACTTGCCCACATATCTGGTAAGTGTTTGAAGCCAGATTTTAACTTCCTGAATCCAGACCTAGTTCTCTATCCACTGTGCCATCTGGCTGCTATCTACAATAAAAATTTCCATTTACCACTGCATGTTGCCCAAAGTACTGAGGTGTTGTGATTTGCCCAGGGTCACTCAGCCAGAATGTATCTGAGCCTGAGTCAAGTCTAGCTCACTGTTGACTATACTCAATCATTCAGATTAGAAAAATGAGTCTTAGAGATGATAAACCATTTCCCAAGGGGAGTCAAGTCAAAAGCAGACATGTCTGTTGGAATTTGCTTGTGGTGAACACTTTAACTTTGTATCCAGCACTTATGGACTGACCTGAATGCTTGATTTGGACATTGGTATAATGACCCCATTAATCAAAGTGAGAGGTAGATGTTCTGAAAAATTGAAGGTGAATGGAGCTTTGAAACCACTAGGTGAAAAGAATAAAAAGAGCATAAAATTGTCTTTCAGTTACTATTGGAAACCATAGATATTATTAAAGGATTCACAGCACCAGCAGAAGAACATAGCTCCAGATTTCTTTGTCTGTCAGGGAAGGAAGTCAAGTGGAAAAACTAAAATCTCATTATTAAAAATTACCTTTTTTGTCCCTCTCCAACCCTTCTCTCTTCCTCTAGGAGTCAAAATGGAATTTCTTCAAACGAAAATTGAAGCAGAGTACCAACTTTGAAAATCCAATTTATGCAGAGGTAAAATATTTCCTTAGTTTGTTTTTTTCTTTAGGCCCAGATTATTTTGCCAATTCAAACGCATGTATTCTTATTCTTTCTCCTCCTCCTCCTCCTCCTCCTCCTCCTTTTAAAAATCAATACCAAAATTTAACTCTACTCATCTACATCTCATTTCTTTCCATGTATACATTTGTTTTGCTAGCAACATATGAAATAGCAGTTAGTCAATAGATATTTATTAACCATCATTTAGATTCCAGTTACTGTACTTAAATGCTGAAAATACAAAAAGAGGCATGTCTTTTGTATGCCCTCACGGAGCATACAATCTGATATAGGAAGGTCACACATAAAAGGAAACTGGAAAATAGTATGTGGGTGACTATGAAGGGTACCTGGTTCAAGGCCATCTTATATATACAAACAAATTTCCAATTCATATATGTCAGGACATGACCCATGTGATGTCTTCTGTTCTTTTCAAAAATGAAGGACAAACAAGAAGAAATAAGAAATAATTAAAAGAGAAAAAGTACTAGGGTTAAGAAGAATTGGGAAATGCTTTTTATAGAAGATGGGATTTAATTTAGAATACAAATGAAAACAGTAGATGAGGGAGAATGTTCCAGGAGAGTACTCCAGGCATGAGGGACAGTGAGGAGCTAAAGATAACTAGGTTTTTTGACTGAGGGACTGAGAGGATGATGTTGCCCTATACAATAATAGGGAAGGTAGGAATTGGGTATGTGTAGAAGGTTTAGGGAGAAGGATAATGAGTTTAGTTATAGAATGTTGAATGTAAAATCTCTGTTAAAGAATTATTTTGAGATTTCTGAGAATTGGACGAATAAAGGTCAAAAAATTCTTAAATTATTGTTATAGATGGAGAAGGAGCAACAGGAAGTTACAGCTGTTGTGCCACCCCCATCTCCTTCACTTTCTGCTGGCATTATTCAAAGAAAAGACCAAACTCCAGCTTACATAGCAACTGAAGATACATTTAAAGATACTGCTAACCTTGTAAAAGAGGATTCTGAAGTATAACTAGTGCCATTGATTTTAGGGAATAATTAGAAATATACTTTTGCACATATATTTTTTACAAACAGATGGAAAAAAGGTTAACATTCAGTACTTTATAAAAATATATACATATTTACATATATATAATATCTTGCCTATAGTTGGAGATGTCTGTTGCAACTATGTCTTGTGTTTTTTTTACTCATGTCAACTCATATTTTTATGAAGATTATCACAATGTACTATATGTATATCTTTGCACTGAAGCTGTCTGAAAGTAATGTTATAAATATATTTGTATATTTGTAAATTTTGGGAAGATTATCATGTCATTGATTTTGCTAATAAAAATATCTCCTGAATTGGTTATTGCATCGCTGGAGCTAAATTATTTCAATCGAGGGGGAAAAATCATGGTAATTTAAAGACCTTGTCCATTTGCAGACGAAGAGTACCATATTCTCCTCTTCAGATTTATTCAGGAAATAGAACCTGGACTGCTCCATAACATCCATTTATTTGTGTACATTAGCACTGAATTGCTGTATATGTTAAATTCCAAATTCTTTCATATCAAGAGAACACTGTATTTATATACCCCAATATGTAAAGGATGACTCTAAACTCTTTAGTTTATGCAGAAGATAGGAAAAGAATTCAGCATATTTTAGTTCAAAGACTGATAACCTAAACAGCCATTGTACATTTTTATGTTGTCAAAGTAGAACATCTGTTCTGTCCCCCTCTCTGAGGGATCTCCCTCAAATTGCCAATTAAATGTTTCTGTTTGTGATGTCTATAAGAAGATTCTGTATCATTAGATGCTAGCCACATCCTATACTTTGTACTTCATCTAATGATATTTTTTCTTCTGTTGATATATAGAACAGGTTACTCACTTGACTGGCATGTCAAGCAGCCTTTCCTAGGGACTGAAATGTTATAGCTGGAAAATGCCTTTTCATCAAATATGTTACAAAAAAATTCTAGCAAAACAGAACTCAAACTTTGGTTTGGATGTTTTGTGCAAATTTCATTGTCATTGACTATTTATTTCCTGAGATGGATATGAATAGAAAGGGAAAACAGTTTTTAGAAATAGTTATTATTAGGTTCTCTGGTTAAATCCACATATCTGTAGCAGAATGTCCTGGATAGCTTAGGTTTTCTATGTGATAACATAGTATAGTTTATATAATAGGAACCATTTAATAAAAGTTTAGGGCCATAATTTAACATTTCTTGGCACCTACCCCTAGTTAACCAGGCTTATAAACTGCAAATTTAATAAATGTATAATGAATAAAACATTTACCAGTAATTGTTCTATACCTGACTTCTCATATTTGTTGACCATGTTTAGTGCTATTGTTGTAATTATTATAAAATGGATTGTGATTGGAAAAGCAACTGGGAAATGATGCTGCTGAATAAATCTAATAAATTTGATATTTTATCAGACTTACACTGCATATCTTCTTGTGTTTCACTCATGAGCCTATTCTCTTGTACTGTGCAGAGATCTCGGGGAACTGGGTTTTTACCCAATGAATATATTGTAGGCTGTACCTTCTTGGTTGAAATATATATATATATTTGAGCTGTGTGACCCTGGGCAAGTCACTTAACCCCAATTGCCTCAGCAAAAAGCAAAAAAAAAAAAGAAATACATATATTTGAAAATCCATGAGATTTTCAGGACAGAAATTTCATTTAGCAACGTGTTGTCCTGGAATATTCTAATATGGGAAATGGGAAACATAAGTCTAGTTAAGTCAGATCATCGAGCATTTATTAAGTCCCTAGAATGTGCTACACAGTATGTTAAGTGTTTGGAAACAAGAAAGGAAACATCCAATATTCCAATGCTTCTATAATTTTGTCCATATGGGTATTTTCTTTAACTATTCAGATCCATCCACACATACCAAATATGTGGAGATTTTGTGCATGTCCTCCCATAAGATCACCACAGAGGGTCTGTCCAATATGTTGTGGGCTTCCTAGAAATAGTCAAGTGTGGTTGGAATCCACTTAGCCAGAAATATTATGTAATCTTGCCTAGAATGATACATATTTGTGATCCTCTGAAAACCAAATTCTTAGCTTGTGGCAGTCAGTTACCAAAGGGACCAATTCAGGTATATTCAGGAAAAACTAGACAACCCAATTAAAGTATATGTTGAGGAAAGAGAAGGTGTTGGGCTTACATTTACAACTCCTAGTATTGTTTCGATGGATAACATGTTAATGAAACAGTACTTTTTTTTTATTAAAGCTTTTTATTTTTTAAAACATATGCATAAATCTGCAATATTAACCCTTGTAAAACCTTGTGTTCCAGTTTTCCTCCCTTTCTCCCACTCCCCTCCCTTAGATGGCAAGTAGTCTAATATATGTTAAACATGGTAGAAAAATATGTTAAATCCAACATATGCATACATATTTATACATTGTTCAAGAAAAAACAAATCAAACCAGAAAAGAAAATAATGAAGAAAATAAAATGCAAGCAAAAAAC
This sequence comes from Myrmecobius fasciatus, assembly GCA_023553655.1. Taxonomy (NCBI): domain Eukaryota; kingdom Metazoa; phylum Chordata; class Mammalia; order Dasyuromorphia; family Myrmecobiidae; genus Myrmecobius; species Myrmecobius fasciatus. The sequence goes on from JAJPUD010011516.1 coordinate 6,546, forward strand.
AACAAAAAGAGCGAGAATGCTATGTTGTGATCCACACTCACTCAGTTCCCATAGTCCTCTCTCTGGGTGTAGATGGCTCTTTTGATCACAAGACCACTGGAACTAATCTGTTGAAAACAGTCACATACATCAGAATTGATCATCATATAATATTGCTGTTGTCGTGTACAATGATCTAGTTCTGCTCATTTCACTCAGCATCAGTTCATGCAAGTCTCTCCAGGCCTCTCTGGAATCATCCTGCTGATTGTTTCTTATAAAACAATAATATTCCATTACATTCATAACCTTATTAATGTTATTTAACCATTATTTAACCATTCTTATCCACTCAGAAACAGCATTCTTGAGTAAGGTCCTTTTTCATTTGGGGGGAGTTTGGGATTATCACATTTTAATTCAATTTCTCATTTTGCATCTTCTAAAAATATAGATGGGAAGGAAATTTAGAATGTTTGGAGAGAACTTTATCTTTGAAAGGGAAGCCAGCCAAAGGCTGATATTTCCATATTTTGCTCACATTCTGATAAAACATTAAAGGAGGTAGGGATCAAATCAACCAATGTCATTGGCAGTATATGATTGTAGGACAAGGAATTTTCTGGACATCCTGAGGAAAGACAAAAAAGGAAAAGATAGCTTTGAAGGAAAGCAGAGGCAAAGCCCATTTCATCTACCTTTAAGAGCAATTAGATTTATTTTTTTTTACATCTTCCTGTGCTAACAACATACAAAACTGCATGTTTCAAAAATAATGTACTGCTTACAAACTAACTTGAGAGTTTATTAAGCTCATTACAGTACAAACTACTCACATTAACAAGTGACTTTATTTCCCCAGAGAAAGCATTTGTCCCCATGGGGATTTCTAACTTGGGAGATTGAATGATTAATTTAAATGACTCTAGTCCTTTCAATAACCTACGCTGTTTCCACTGACCTCAAAAAAGTCATATTTAAAAATAACATCCCACTATTCACCAGCAAATATTGACTTTGTGTAGATAAGCAATCAGGGCCTAAAATAAGAGGTTTTATGAGGTATCTAAAACCCCTTTCAGTAGATTATTAAGGCTGAAAGTTGTTATGCAGGATTTCTTTCTTATAATGGAGCCATGGCAGATATTCATTCATAAATTTGGAGCACTAGAAGGGATTCTGGAATTCTAGGTCCCATCCACATTTTCTGGAGGGCTACCTCAGAGAGACTGTCAACACCAAGTAAAACTGGAAAAGCAGACTACCGTCTGTGGTACAAATGTCAGTCTGATGATTTCTAACAGGAAGAGAAGGACTACATATATAATCTCTGGGTTTAGAAACATAAGTAAATTATGAATTTCTCTTCTTTTGGAATAAATCTTAAATTTTTAATTAACCTGAAGTGGTACTTTAAAATTATTTTTTTTTCAAAATGCTGAGGGTAGTCTAGCTATCAGAATTATGAAAAATCACTGAAGTATCTTCTATATTTTTTGATTTTATCATGGCTAATGAAAGAATCATCTCCAATGTAATAATACTGCTGAGGAAAAGGTCCCAGAGCAGAGCAGGAAGCTCCATATGTTTGGTTTGTCATGTCTAGCCTACTTTCCTTTCAGAAAGGATCAGGGCTTGATGTACAAATAGATTGGTATTTGATATTTAACTGTATATGGTTGTGGCTTATACAAGCCACAAATACTTAGTTCAGCCTAGTTTCAATTCTGAAGTGGGTATTTATTTTGCCTATTTTCTCATATGTTTCCAGCAGTAACTTAATAACTTAAGCCTTCTCCATGTCCTTTACCTCCCTCCAGTTTAGTATTATTTTCCCAGAAATGGCCCATATTCTTGACTTTTTATGATCTTCTTGTCTCTATCAAAATATCTTGGAAATTCCCAGGAAGAGTTTGGACTAGATGGTCTCTGAGGTCCTTCCTACTTCTGAATCCATGACCTTGTGTCTCTGCAATCCTCTCAGTCTTTCTCTCTTGTTAGTAAAAAGCAATTTGAGAAAATATTTCCTTCTGAAATGTCCATTTGCTATTTCTATCAAATAACCCAAATGAATTTAACAGGGATCTTCTGGAAATGATTAGTGTAGCAGTTCTCAAAGTATGGTCCCCAAGGCCCTTTCAGGAGGTTTTTGAAGTAAAAAACTATTTTTATAATAGTACTAAGAAATTTTAACTTTGCATATAGTAAATATTGATAGATTTAGCCCATGCAGAAAAAAGCTTTTGAGGGATGCTTGTTATATTTTTAAGATTTCAAAGGGATCCTGAGACCAAAATATTTGCAAACCACTTCCTTAACCTAAAGAATTTACCTTCATAATTTTCCCACCGCCACACCTCTTCAAATGTCTCTGTTTCTGCTCTTGTTCGGTTAATTTTCAGTCCTGTCTGTCTCTGTGACCCCATTGGGAGTTTTCCTGGCAGAGATACTGGAGGGATTTGCCTTTTACCTTTCCAGTTTATTTTATAGAAAAGGAAACTGAGGCAAACAGGGTTAAGTGACTTGCTCAGGGTCACACAGTTAGTATATGTCTGAGGCTGGATTTGGATTAAGGAAAATGAGTCCTGGTGTCTTCAGGCCAGGTACTCTGTGCACTATGGTGCCATATAGCTGTTAGAGCACCACTCTCTTTCCAGTCACTCAAACTGACACCTTCAGAGAACAACTTCTAAAGGTGGAGGCTTCATGTACCATGGCAGGCTAATGGGATGGATTTCATATTCTGAAGTCTACATCTTGTAGATGACTTACTTCTCCCCATGCATAAAAGGAAGTATGATGTGGTGGAAAGAATAATGAAGTTGGAACCAGGACAGACCTGCATTCAAATACAGATTCTGACAGCTAGTTGCATAATCAAAGGGAAATCATATGACCTCCCCAAACCTCAGTTCTCTCATCTGCAAAATGGGGATAATAATAGAGTGCTTGCTTCACATAGTTGTGTGAAGTACATTATCTAATGCATATAAAGTGTTTTGTGAATCTAAAAATGTTATATACATTTCAGTTATGATTTTTAAGAAACAGACTCAGTTCTTTCCAATTGTACACATCAGAGTTTACCTTACAGTTAGTTAAGTCGTATGTTCTGCTTTTAGTCATGGCTAAAGAGTTTAAAATTAAAAAAAAAAGTTCAATGAATTTCTAGTCCTCAAAGAGCCAGTTAGGCAAGAATATAACCTTAATGAACTTTCAGAGTTTAAGACAGAATAGATGCAGAGGAGATCTGAGTTCTCATTCTGAGTCTTCAACTCATTATCTTGACTAAGTCACTTTGGAAGTGCAAGATCTCTTGGTTTATGCATATGAAAAATGAGGGGGTTAGCTTGTGTGATTCCTTTCAGTTCTTAGGTTTTACAATTCCATAATTACCTCAGTCAACAAAGAGGGAGGAAGAGGATCTTCCTATGATGCTAGGATTCTAGACAAAGTTTCCCAAACCTGTTGGAAAAATGCAAAGTATGTAGATACCCAGTTACTTTTTTCTGCTCCCTGCTATCCAATCATTTTATCAGCAGACATTTATTAAGCACTTTCCATGTATCTGAGGCTGGGAATATAAAATCAAAAATAAAATAGTCCTGGCCTTCCAGGAGATTAAGTTGTATTAGGGGAAAAGATGGGGATATACCAGGTGTCCCAAACTGCACTAAGACTTTTATAATTCTTAAATTGTTATGTGTGTGCACACATGTATATGTGTATATGTGCATATACACAGTGCACATATTCACATACATATAGAGCAGTAAAGTGGTTCAGTAGACAGAGCATTGGGCCTGGAGTCCTAAAAATGTGAGTTCAGGACAACTGCAGACACTAGTTGTATGATCCTAAGAAAGTCACCATACCTCTATCAGCCTCAGTTTCTTTAACTGAAAAATGGAAATAATAATAGTACCTACCTCCTAGGATGGTTGTGAGGATGAAATGAAATAATATTTGTAAAGTGCTTATTGGCAAATAGTAGGCAGTTAATAAATTTTTATTAAAGATAAATAATATACGAATATAGAAACATACAAAGTAAGCAATATACAAATATATGATACATGTATGTTGTACAATAAATGTACTATTTATTTATTTAATAATATTTATTTATTTAAATACAAAATAAGAAAAAAATAGAAAAAGAAGAACAGAAAAATGAAAAAAAAACCTTCACATCATTTTCGTGTGTCCAGCAGTACATCAGGGAGGATTCTAAATATGTGACAATAAACTTCTATTTCAAAAAGCATATATAATACAAGAAGAAATGATATTCATGACTACCTATCTTTTTTTTTGCTTCCTTGTAGGTTATTCTTTTGATCTCTGCTATGTACTTCTTACTTTATTCTTTTTTTCTCCTTTCATCCTTCCCTCCCCCAAATAGGCTCCTATCCTTGCTAACTCTTCTACTTTAATTTTACTCCTTAACTTGCCTAGTTATTTCTTAACTTCCCCTCACCCATGGGATCCCTACCTTATCTTCACCCTCCATAATTTCCTTCCCTCTTTATCCCATTCCTATTAATCTATATACCTTATCCCACTCCCTCTAAACACTTTTCTGTACCCTACCTCATCCTATTCCATTCTTCCTTCCCTTTTATTACTTTTCCATTAATCTACATGTTGGGTACTTGTTTTAAAGGTTCTATAGCGGCTTTTCTTTTTTTCTTTTAATTTTATGATTTTTTTTGCCTTCACATCACCTACATTTCCAAATGTATGCCTTCCTTCTCCTCTTTTGTTGTCTTCTTTAAAAATAAAATATAAAATCATTTCAGGAAGCCAAAGGAGAGTACTAGACAATCTCAGTGAACTAGTAGGATGGAAAATGGAAAGATAGTTGACTTTCTTGACAGTGTCACTATTGAAGAATAAATACCACAGAAAGAATTGAATTGAATTGCACAGAACAGAACAGAATATGTCTGTGATTCTGGTTGTGTGGCTTTAGCATATACTTGAATGGGATAGAGAAAGTGAATAAAGGTCCAAATGAATTCAACTAGATTTGTGATCTCACTGATGTCCCCTCCAACAATGCACATTGCAACCTTTCCATCCTATTGGTGCCTATCCAGTGTCTGTCATTCCTGCCTTTTCATAATCTTTGTGGGTAGGGCTTCCTCATTTTGTACAAATATTGAGAGGATGCCAGTGGAGCACTAGATTGTCCATCAGTCATCCCTCACACTTGCTACACAACCAGATCATTTTCTTTCTCAATGCTATATTTCTTTAATGACACCCTAGCATAGTGCCTGTATACATATATACATAAACACACACATATATACATATATACATAAACACACACACACATATATGTGTATACACATATATGTGTGTGTGTTTTATTTTATATAATGAAATGTAGAACTAAAGGCTAAAAGCTTTCCTTCAAGTATTATTTGTATTTTCACTATCTAGCACACTTTTATAAATAATGAGGATTTTAGCAAATATTTTTTAATTCATTTGTTTGTTAATCACTGCAACCAGAATATAATAAATGTTTAATAAATATTTATCTCATCAATAAATGACATAGTTTCTTCCACCTTTTCATAATTTGTAATATTTTTCCTTCTATTCCTACATATCATGAGCATTTCCATTATTCTCTGATGCAGATATTCATTTTCTATATTTCAATGACTATAGTTTCCATAACTTGAAGTTATAGAATGTCTCCAGGACAATATCGTTATTTTTTTCCAGTGGATTTTTTTTCTTTATTAAAGCGTTTTGTTTGCAAAACATATGTATGGGTAATTCTTCAACACTGACCCTTACAAAGCTTTCCATTACAAATTTTCCCCCCTAGTCCCCACCCCTCCCCTAGATGACAGGAAGTCCACTACATGTTAATTATGTTAAAATACTTGACAAGTCGAATATATGTATACATATTTCCACACTTATCTTGTTGTGCAAGAAAAATTGTATCTACAAGAAAAAAAATCAGAGAAAGGAAACACAATGCAGGCAAACATCAATAGAGAGCATGAAAATGTTATGTTGTGGTCCACATTTCACATCCCTCTCTCTGGGTGTATATGGCTTTCTTCACTGAACAATTGGAACTGGTTTGAAGCATTTCATTGTTGAAGAGAGTCATGCCCATCAGAATTGATCATCATATAGCCTTGTTGTTGCTGTGTATAATGATCTCCTGGTTCTGTTCATTTCATTTAGCTTCAGTTCATGCAAGTCTCTCCAGGTCTCTCTCAAATCATCCTGCCGGTCGTTTCTTAGAGAACAATAATATTCCATAACATTCATATACCATAATTTATTCAGCCACTTTCCAATTGATGGGCATCCATTCAGTTTCCAGTTTCTAGCCACTACAAAAAGGGCTGCCACAAATATTCTTGCACATGTGGGGCCCTTTCCCTCCTCTAAGATCTCTTTGGGATATAGGCCCAATAGAAACACTGCTGGGTCAAAGGGTATGCACAGTTTGATAACTTTTTGAGCATAGTTCCAAATTGCTCTCCAGAATGGTTGGATCTGTTCACAGTTCCACCAACAATGTATCAGTGTCCCAGTTTTCCCACATCCCCTACAACATTTGTCATTATCATTTCCTGTCATTTTAGCCAATCTGACAGGTGTGTAGTGGTACCTCAGAGTTGTCTTAATTTGCATTTCTCTGATCAGTAGTGATTTGGAGCACCTTTTCATATGACTAGAAATAGTTTTAATTTCATCATCTGAAAATTGTCTGTTAATATCCTTTGACCATTTATCGATTGGAGAATGGCTTAAATTCTTATAAATATGAGACAATTCTCTCTATATTTTAGAAATGAGGCCTTTAGCAGAATCCTTAAATGTAAAGATGATTTCCCAATTTATTGCTTCCTTCCTAATCTTGTCTGCATTAGTTTTGTTTGTACAAAAACTTTTTAACTTAATATAGTCAAAATTATCTATCTGGTGTTCAATTAAGAGTTCCAATTCTTCTTTGGACATAAATTTATTACATTTCCACAGGTCTGAGAGGTAAACTATCCTATGTTCCTCTAATTTACTTATAATATCACTCTTTATGTCCAAATCCTGAACCCATTTATATCTTATCTTGGTACACTGTGTTAGGTGTGGGTCCAGCCCTAATTTCTTCCATCCTAGTTTCCAATTTTCCCAGCAGTTTTTGCCGAATAGTGAGTACTTATCCCAAAAGCTGAGGTCTTTGGGTTTATCAAACACTAAATTACTAAAGTTATTACCTAGATTGTCCTGATATCCTATCCTATGCCACTGATCGACTGCTCTATTTCTCAGCCAGTACCAAATGGTTTTGATGACCGCTGCTTTATAATATAGTTTTAGATCTGGTACAGCAAGGCCACCTTCATCAGCCTTTTTTTAATTAATTCCCTTGAAATTCTTGACCTTTTGCTCTTCCAAGTGAACTTTGCTACTATATTTTTTCTAGATCTGTAAAATAATTTCTTGGGAGTTTGATTGGTATGGAACCAAATAAGTAAATTAGTTTAGGTAGTATTGTCATTTTTATTATATTCGCTTGGCCTACCCATGAGAATATTGTTATTAAAATGATGGATCTTTGGACAATTCCAGGAAAAATTCCAGGAAAAGGAACTGACCCTTTTATTAGAGAGCCAATGAAGTGTAATTAGATGTAAGAGCATAATGAAGCTGCCCTGCTTTTTCATTTTTTTTTCCTGAGAGAAATAATTATTACTAACCAGTAATTTGAGAAGATCCAGAGTTCCTTTTTTTTTCCTCTAAAGTCCTCATTTTGAAATTCAGTCTCTGAAGGACATTGATAATAAAGAGATTGAATTAACTTTCTCCTCAATCTTGTTCAGATCTCACCCAACCTTACAAGGAATTTAATCTAAGATGGGGAAGCTCATTGTGCTCAAGAATTTAGATGAGGATAATTTCTTTGATTATATTGGCCAAAACTGGACAATTAAGAAATAAATGAAATAATCAAAGTTACATTCTTCAGCCTCTCATTAGAGTAAGTTCACCTCTCATTGCAATATTCTCTCATTAATTGTTAACCAGTAAGAGTTGATTATTATCCTTGGGAACACCCACTCTGCTAAGGTCATACAAACTATGAGCCCACTCTTATGATTTGTCTTTGGCATTTGAGAGTATCACTGACTCAATTTCTTGCTAATACTATTAATAAAATGATTACCTGGAAATTATATCTCTTAAACTTTTTAAACATCACACTCCTCCCAAGAAGCCTCAGGCTCTTATTCAATTCTAGTCTTCAGCTTTTAAAATTAGAATTCAATATTATAGCATAATAATTCAAGGAAAAGAGATGGAAGAGATTAAGAAAAATAGTTTTCATGGAAGATCAATGAAATCTGGTATTGTTGCTTAATGGTAAAATCACTATATAATGCATGCCTCTCTAGAGTAGAGCACCAGAAAAATGAGAACATAGAAGAATATGTTAGCTAAGTTCTTTTTTCTTTCCTCTTTGGCTACTCCCTAAAATATTACAGAAATATACAATGGAAGGAATGCTTGACTCTTGTCAGAATCATTTGGTTGTCCAAGGTCAATGTAAAAATATTAACTTTATTTTTCTGAGGCAATTGGGGTTAAATGACTTGCCTGGGGTCACACAGCTAGGAAGTGTTAAGTGTCTGAGGCCAAATTTGAACTCAGGTCCTTCTGACTTCAGGGCTAGTGCTCTATCCACTGTACCATCTAGCTGCTCCAATGTTCACTTTTTAAAAAAAGGAGAATAAATGTGATTAAATAGAATAATTTTATTGGATAGTTTTTCTAAATAAATGATACATTTCCTTCTTGATGGTTTTTTAGTTATTTTTTCAATCAGCAAAATCCATTTTTTCTCTCTCCCATCCTATATCTCCTACTACCTAAGTGCTCTTTACCCCTACAGAGAAATGAAAAACAAAATCCTTGTTCCAAACATATATAGACAAGCAAAACAAATTTCTATTTTCATATTTTAAAAAGTGTCCTTTTAGACTCTGAGTCCTTCATTTCTTTATCAAGAGATGGGTAGCATGTTACAGAGAGGACTTTTTACAATATTTTGTCATTTTATAAATTGCTTTCCTGTTTCTGTTAATCCCATTCCTTATTCGTTCATGCAAGTTTTCTAAGGTTTTCTGAAATCACCTTTATTTCTTATAGTATCCATCACATTTATATAACTGTAACTTGTTCAGTTATTTTCCAATTGATTTATCAATTTCCAATTAATCCAATTGATATTCCAATTGATTATCCAATTGATTTCCATTCTTTGCTACCTCAAAAAACTATAAATATTTTTGCACATTCTTAGAGTTTATTCTAGCCTTTAATCAATGAATAGGTGTTGTCTCAGGCAAATTGAAACCTAGGAAAGATCTTAGCTTAAAATGGTCAAGATCTCTCATTGCCATTGTCAGTTATCCTGACCTTTTGTCTTGCCACTGGACTCCGGTGACCCTGGAAGAGAGAGTATGGCTGATGACTTTGCACAGATCTGCCTCATTTAAATCCAATTCACTTTGCAGGTCAAGACATCATCTTTCTGATATCATTGGTCCTATTCCAGAATGAAGAATGAATGAGAATACTTACCTGTCCACATTATAATATCCCCTTTTCCTCTCTCCTATTTCCCTTTTGAATAAGATGTATTTCTGTACCCAATTGTGTATATACTTCTGTACTTTAACTACTTAGATATTTAGATAGAATGAGATTCAAGTGCCAGTTCTTCCCCATCAAACTCCACTTTTTCTTGCTTGTATAGGCTTCTATTTCTCCACCCTGATTATGTGAAACAATTTTCCTTAACTTTCCATTCCCTCTGCCTGCAGTATATTTTTCTTTTCCTCTCCCTCCATTCTTCTCTTTAGATCATCAAGGCAGAACAGAATCTTCTCTAATGGGACTGCCTCTATGACCTTTGATGATGTTAAATTTCAGTAGGAATATATGTGGTATCCTCCCATATTTAAATGTAAGCAAATTATTTTTAGTCTAATATGAGTGTTCATTCATGTTAACCTTTTTGTGTTTCTTTTATCCCTTTTATTTATGATTTAAACTTTCACCACAGCTCTGCTCTTTCTGTTAGGAATGCTTGGAAGCCCTCTATTTTGCCAAAGACTATTTTATGGAGAGCTCACATGAGACAAGTGCTCAAATGAAGGTCAGAATAAGTGCGATACAAGGACACTCTCACAGTCTATCTGAAAAACTTTTGAATTGACTGCAAAACATGGGATTCACTGGCAAAGGACCACCCAGTATAGCGTGCCCACATCAAAGAAGATCCTGTATTCTGTGTGTGAAGCAGAATTATAGTAGCTTAAAAGAAATGTAAGATGCACAAATTTAGAGACATCACCACTCCAAATATTCATGTGGACTATTTGTGCCCAACCTGTGAAAGACCCTTAACTCTTATTGGTCTCATCAGCCACAATTAGATACATTGTGCTTTGACTCTGGCTTAGTGATGTCATTTTGGTCCTCTTCAAGGAAAAAGGACAACAATCAGCCAAGTCTTGGCTTTACCTTCCAATACATTTCTTTGAAATCCAATCTTGTCACTGGAGCAATTTCCCTGGTCTTTATTTATTTTTTTAATTATTATTTTTTTGACAAATAGTGACTTAACACAAGCTGATGGTCTGTTAAGAAAAAGCAGTTAGTTGAGGGTGTCCTGCAACTTGACTATTTTATAACTCTGGGAACCAACTTAGAAGTACCTTGGGTGCTTTTTCGAAGTAGAATGAGAGTTTCTTTGAATTGCTCACAGTTTTGTGTTTCCTGTCTTAAACTAAATTCTCAAGTGGAATTTATTTCTTTGTTTCAATTGTTTTCTGGTGGAAAACATATCAGTTGTTTAAATTCCTGCTCAAAGTTATTGTAGGTCAAAACTATTACCCTATGTTGTATTTTACCCTGACTGAAGAAGTTACAGCCATCCACTACATCAATCCAGTGACACTAATTGCATAGAGTGCAAGGAAACTTCTGTTTTCAAGGTTAGAGGGATCTTTTTGAAAACAGTCTCCAAATGCTAGAGGCATGTGGGGAGGGGAATAGGTCCACTAATGCATTGCTGGTGGAGTTGTAAACTCTTCTAACCATTCTGCAAAACAATTTGGAACTATATCCTAAAAACTATAATACTGTGCATACTTTTTGAACTAGCAATATTGATAGTAGATCTATAACCCAAAAAGATTTTTAAAAAGGAAAAGTACTTATATGCACAAAAATATTTATAGCATATACATATCTATATCCTTTTGTAGATCCAAAGATTTGGGAATGGAGTGTATATCTATCAATTGGAGAATGGCTGAATAAGGTGTGGACTATAATTGTGATGGAATGCTGTTGTCTTATATGACAGGGGCAGTGGTTTCAGGAAAACCTGGGAAGACATATAAACTGATGCAGAGTCAAGTGAGCATAATAGATTATTGCACATAGTATCAGCATACTGTAATGATTATCAACTGTGAAAGATTTAGCTACTCTGATCAATACAATGATTGAGATAATTCTAAAGGACTCATGATGCTATCCATCTCAAGATAGAGAACTCATGAACTTTGAGTACAAAGGTATACTTCTTTCATTTTTCTTTCCCTCCTTCCTTCCTTCCTTCCTTCCCTCCTTCCTTCCCTCCTTCCTTCCCTCCTTCCTTCCTTCCTTCCTTCCTTCCTTTCCTTTCTTTTCCTTCCTTCCTTCCTTCCTTCCTTCCTTCCTTCCTTCCTTCCTTCCTTCCTTCCTTCTTTCCTTCCTTCCTTCCTTCCTTCCTTCCTTCCTTCCTTCCTTCCTTCCTTCCTTCCTTCCTTCCTTCCTTCCTTCCTTCACTTCCTTCATTCCTTTCTGTGAAATTGAAGTTAAGTGACTTGCCCAGGGTCACACAGCTTCTAAATGCCAAGTGTCTTGATGTTAGATTTGAACTTAGGTCCTCTTGACCTAGAGCCAGTACTCTATATACTTTGCCACATAACTGCAACACTCTCCCTTTCACTTTCTTAAAAAGGAAAAACCTGACTTTCACATGGACTGTACATATAGACATCTCATCAAGCATCCTCTTTAAAGGGATTATCAACTAGGAGGAATCACAGGCATAGCTATGAAAATGATGTAGGACAGTTAGATGGTACAGTGGATAGAGTAGGTCTGGAATCAGGAAAAACTAGCTTCAAATCCAGCTTCACACACTAATTATCTATGTGACTTTGGACAAGTTACTTAAGCTCTGCTTCAGTTTCCTCAGGATTGTTGTAAACATCAAATGAGATAATTGTTGTTCATTCTTTTTCTTTGAAGTGGACCAATGACATCATGGGGCAATGTCTTGACTCAGATGTGGAGTTGCACAAAGTTGCCAACCTCCTTTCTTCTAGAGTTATTGAAGTCCAGTGGCAAGAAAAAAATTAGAATGGGTGGTGATGGCCTGGGATTCAGTCCACCTTGGCATTTTCAGTGTTTGACCACGTTCTAAGTGTCCCACAGAACCTGCTTCACCCACTAGAAAAAATTATTCTCATTCACTCATTCTTCCCAGGGGACATCTTCACATGCTTGTAGTAGACATCCTCCTAACTCACCAATGGCTTTGGGGCCCAGGACCCTCAACCTGGTTTAGTTCATCTGCAGATATGGCCACACTAGGGTGTGGCTGCAGCACATACAACAGCTTCTTGGTGACATAAGTGAGATTTGAGTGCCAGGAGGATGAGTTTGGCAACCCCTCACACCAAAGGTACTAGTCTTCCCTGAATGCCCTATGCACCCCAAATGGGAAAATAATTGCACAGTCCTTAGCACAATGCTATGAATGCTAGTTATTATAATTGAGCCAATTATACATTACATATGTATATACACATACATAAGCTTAAAAACAGGAAAAACTGCATTAAGACTTTCGAGATACCATGCTTTTTAAAAAAGCGAATGGAAAATAGACATTTGTAATTTTATGTATTATTCTTTCTTTCTGTTCTATGATGCATATGGAAATGCTTATGCTATATGGAGTTTGTTAGGTTTAGAATGAAAAAAGTGACTAGCATCAGTTTGCAGGTGAATTTGCTCAACCAGATGGCATTACTTCTAACACTTAGCTGAAATCTATTACACTGAGAGAATGCAAATTGGCGTTGGATGAGAGAAGATGGATGAGAGAAGAAGAAAAAAAAACCCCAAAACGATCATTTGTAGCATTAAACTATCGGCATGGTGAGTAGGGAGGGTAGTAGTCCAGGGCAAACCTGAAGGAGGGAAGGCTTAGGGAATGAGCACATGGAGAATACATGGTAGCATCTAAGGGAGAGGGATGCTGGGAAGGAGGTAAGAGTGGTAGAGGGACATGAAATGAAGCCAGAGACAAAATAAACCAACTTAAAATTTTTTTTTCTAGGGAGAAAGTTCTTCCTCCTTCAAACACTAGGCAAGGCTCTGTTCACAGGATCTAAAACTCAAAGTTATTATTCTTAGCATTTTAGTGAAGCTCATTATAAAATAAATAGGCTTTTTATAGCTCACTTGGAACCCCAATACCCTTTCTTCCACCAACTTTGACTTTTTTTTAAGAGAAAACAATACATTTGAGGATTTTTGAAGCATTATTTGTCTATAGTAAGGGATGAATTTCAGCCTAAGGGTTTTCTATTTTTCCTTTAATTAGAAAGAGCAAGTGCATTTGATTAAATATGGGAAATTGGTAAGCTTACATGTGAGTAGCCAAGACAGGAAGGCATGAAATTAAAATTGCTTCTACTGTCTCACACTGTTAGCTGCAGGTAGCAAATTTGACTGAATTTTATTCTAAATGATACAAAATTACTCCCTGCCTGATAGTATGATTTGAGAGAAAGCTGTTCAAGGATTCAAAACGGAAATGGGCATTAGGAGGGGACTTAGCTGAAACCTCCTAGCTGAGTATCACAATTCTCTTTAAGTCCCATTTTTTTTGATTTATGGATTGATTATAAGCAGAGGTATAGCCGTCTTGCATGAGGTTGCTTTGACCAATCATGTTGTAGATGATCTTAGATTTAGAGGGACCTTTGGAATAGAATGGAAGGTGCCTTTCAGACAATAAAGTCCAATTGTTTAATTTTATAAGACAAAACTGAGATGTCAGAGAGATTACTTAATTTTCCCAAAGTAACATATTAATATTTCCTATGAATAGATTTAGAGTTTGAAGGGACTCTGGAAGTCATCCAGTCTTCATATTTTACCTATGGGAACTGAGGCCCATAGGTAAAAAGTTGAGTGACTTATCTCACAGGTAGAAAGTAGCAGAGTGGGGCAGCTACATGGCACAGTAGATAGAACACTAGCCCTGAAGTCAGGAGGACCTGAGTTCAAATCTGGTCTCAGGCACTTAACACTTCCTATTTGTGTGATCCTAAGCAAGTCACTTAACCCCAATTGTCTCAGCAAAAAAACAAAACAAAAAAAAAAACAAAAAGAAAGAAAAAGAAAGAAAGTATCAGAGTTTGGATTTGAACATAAAATCTAGTACCTTTGATAATACTATAAACACATCTACCATGAAGACACAAAACTCCACTATAAAAGGATTTATCTGAATGCCGTTTATAGCATTACTGCTAGGCAACCAACTTTCAAGTCTGTATTTGAATCACATTATACCCAATATATCAATATGCATCTAAGTATAATATTAAGCAATGCCCATAATATGTGACATTTAGGTATTGCTTTGGGATCTGAAAAGTGCTTCATACATATTTTCTTATTTACTCTTCACAATCCTTTGAGACTGATGTTAGAGGTATTATTATTAGTGTTATTATAAAATGTATGGACAGAGAATTTAAGTGACTTTACCATGATTATGTTAATTTCAGGTATCAGAGGCCAGATTTGAATTGAGCTGTCTCCTGACTTCAAATTCACAGCTTCTATTACACTGTGAGTGCATTGATTTGTATGAACGGTTCTGGCCAGGATACCCAAGCAGAAATTTTTCCCAGTTATTTTTATCAGAAACATATCAACCAATTGTTCAAATTCTTATATTAAAGACAATTCTGAAGGCTTATCTTAGTAAGTAGTTTTAATATCACTGGAGCTCCTAAAGTAGTTGCCCTATTTATTTATTTATAAATAAATAAGTGATAGAAGTGATAAAGACTATTATCTAGGAGCCTATGGCCTCATTGGGAAATATTGCTTCTTTCCTTCCACATAACTTTAGGAGGGTGAATGGGTGAATTAACTCCTTTCATTCTCTAACTGGGTTTTCATCTGTGTAATTTCCTCTGTAATATGTGCATATAACAGAGCCTGGTTTATATTTTTTGCTACATTTAAAAATAGCATCTTATAGGCCAAGGGTTCTTAGCCTCGGTTCATTGAACTTGATTTTTACAATTGTATTTCAATATGATATAATTTTAATTTTATTACTTTGTGTAATAAAAACTGTATTTTGTGGGGCAGCTAGATGGCACAGTGGATAGAGCTCTGGAGTCAGAGGGACCTGAGTTCAAATGTGAACTCCAACACTTATTTGCTGTGTGACCCTGTGTTAACTGTGCAGTGAAAGCTCTAGCAAACATTGAAACTGTTCAGTTGAAGATGAAAAGGATAGTTTGGATGACTTCAGAATTTGGATCAACTGTATACCTGGATGATCATTAGTTGACTCTTGCTAATGAATCTAGGAAGACAGTGTTCTATTCCCTCTCCAACTCTGCTAATTTGTCAGTGAGAAAATTAAACTCTTCTTATTTGTTTTTCCTTATTTGAAATAAGAATATCAAAATCTGACCTCATAAACATGATGTGAAATGATAAATATTGTAAGAGTGCTTTGAGGTCTAGAAAAGTACAGTAAGATTATATAATGGTGATAACAAAAACTCACAAAGTATTTTGTATAGCAAAGTATTTGTATAGTAAAGATTTTTACCAGGTACCATTATACTAAGATTGATTTAGTATCACAAGAAATTATGGAATTAGGGACTTATGTTATTTTTTTTATTAAAACTTTTTATTTGCAAAACATATGTATGGGCAATTCTTCAACATTAACCCTTACAAAGCTTTCTGTTACAAATTTCCCCCCCCTACTCCCCATCCCTCCCCTAGATGGCAGGATATCTACTATATGTTAATTATGTTAAAATACTTGACAAATCAAATATATGTATGCATATTTCCACACTTATCATTGTTGTGCAAGAAAAATCGTATCTACAAGAAAGAAATATCAGATAAAGGAAACACAATGTAAGCAAACATCAATTGAGAGCATGAAAATGTTATGTTGTGGTCCACATTTCACATCCCTCTCTCTGGGTGTATATGGCTCTCTTCACCGAACAATTGGAACTGGTCTGAAACATTTCATTGTTGAAGAGAGCCATGTCCATCAGAATTGGTCATCATGTAATATTGTTGTTGCTGTGTATAATGATCTCCTGGTTCTGCTCATTTCACTCAGCATCAGTTCATGCAAGTCTCTCCAGGCCTCTCTGAAATCATCCTTACAGAACAATAATATTCCATAACATTCATTTACCATAATTTGTTCAGCTATTCTCCAACTGATGGGCATCCATTCAGTTTCCAGTTTCTAGCCACTACAAGAAGGGCTGAGGGGCTTATGTTATTCTTTGTCCTTTATTTTCAGAGAGGACCGATGATATCACAGAGTGATGTTTTGACTCATGGGTGAAGTGGATTTAAGTAAGGCAAAGTTGCAGAAAGTTCTCAGTCTCACTATCTCTTCATTTTCTGACCAAATTCTAACTACTCCACAGCACCTGCTTCAAGCTGCCTTCATGATCTTTGGAACAATTTTTTCTCATCTGCCCTTTTCACTAGAGAAAGTTTTCAAATGCTTGTCTTGAGGAGGAGAGAAGTAAAGGAGGAAGAGAGAGAAAAAAATTGGAACCTAAAACCTTATAAATATGAATATTGAAAACTATCTTTACATGTAATTCAAAAAATAAATACTATTGAAGAAAAAATAAACAATTCTAAGATCTGGATTAAAAAAAGAAAATAATGGAATTGGGCTACATCAAGACTCTAAAGTCTTTTCTAGCTTTAAATCCCCCAAACTTCCTGTCATGTCCTGTTATATAGAAGTATTTTCTTCTGGGGGTTTCTCGTTCTGAGGCAATGGAAGAATATACTGTAGCCAAAATCATTGCTAACACCAGGCTAAAAAGGGGGAGGAAATTATAAGGAAATAAATGATAAGGACAATTAGCAATGTGGCATTCTGACAACAGTTGTTCCAATAAAACTTCTCAGGATTTCTCTGAATGCCTCTAGGAGGGCTTTGTTTGAATTTTAACTTTCTTTCCATTTTGATAGCCGTGAAAATGGAGTCAATGAGATTGATTGACAGAACTGAGGAGGGCCTATTCATCCATTTGAATGCCTTTGTCAGAAAACAGGGAGCTTGAAATTTCTTCCACAGTTAACATTTACAGGCTTTGAAATGAAACCACAAGCATCTTTCTCCCTACTATGAACAACAGTGTGTCTCAGGCATGAAGAAGGTCAGTGAAAGAGACGAAGAAAGGATTATGTGCCTGCTTTCCTTCCTTCCTTCCTTCCTTCCTTCCTTCCTTCCTTCCTTCCTTCCTTCCTTCCTTCTTTTCTTCTTTCTTTCCTTCCTTTTTTCTTCCTTCCTTCTTTTCTTTCTTCTTCCCTTTCTTTCTTCTTTCTCCTCCTTCCTTTCTTCTTCCCTTCCTCCCTTCTTGCCATGGTTAGTGACTGAATTAAAAGAAAAATCTGAGGAGAAACAAGAGGTGGTGGTGGTGGTGGCAGGGATTCAGGACTTATTTGCATGTTAATATCTAGCCTGTGTCAACAGTTCATGGGTATTTGAAGGACCTATTGATGTGAGCCTGGGGCTGAAAGGCTCCTCTATGCAGGAGGGCTTAAGTATTTTTGAAAAAGCTCTGCAAATAGGAACATGCCAGAGTTGCTGATTCCCCTAGCCTTCTGGAGCAGAAAAGGATCTCAGAGTGACTATTGCCTGACCTTATCCATCTGGATACCCTCGCTAGCTTTGTATCATTTTCTATTTAAAAAAATAAAAAGTATGTACAGAATAGTGTGGGGAATGATTAGTCATAGGCCACTTGAGATTTTAAGAGTCCATAAGGTTCATTTTCTTCTTTGCTTTGGAGTGAGTTTTTGTTTTGTTGACAAGTTGTTTTATTATTCATAGTTTGGCAGTGGATTGAATTTTTGTTTACAAGTGATATTTGCAATTGTGTTTTGGAAGCACTCAAGGTCTCTACTGGTATGGGAAGCAAACTATGTATGTGTGCTCGGGGAGGGCCTGTGAATATCAGGAAGCTGGACAACAGCTATTAGCCAGAAAATGGTCAAAAGCTTTTTTCTCCCCTTTTAATCTGTACTAAAGACAAAATACAATACAAAGGCTCAAACTGAAAGTATAAAGAATTTAGGTTGCCCAGACAGAATTATTCAAACTAAGAATTATTAAATAATAGAAAAGAGGTTTGGAAATGGCTTACAAAGTAGGGTAGATTTTCTCTTGTCTGTAGCGAAGTAGACAAGATCCTGCTTCAGGGGCATGAAGGGAGGGAGAAGGAAAGGTACCCACTGGTGCCATGGAAAGAATACTGGATCTGGAGTTAGAGATTCTAGGTGAGAGTTCAATTTGGGCAAGACATTTCACCAATAATATGAAGGGGCTGGACCTCCAAGATCCTGTGCACCTCTGAATCTATGGATGTCACAGCATCATCTTTAGCCTCTTGCCCAAGTCATTGTATAAGTAAAGGGGGCCCTCCAGTGGCAGAGGGGAAACTATGGGCACAGATCCCTAAAATCTCTTCAGTTCTGGGGGAAGAGGGGAAGTGATAGAAAAACTATTATCTAGTAGCCTATGGCCTCGTTGGGAAATGCTGCTTCTTTCCTTCCACATAACTTTAGGAAGATGAATGGGTGGACTAACTCCTTTCAGACTCTAACTGGGTTTTCATTAATATTATTTCCTCTGTAATATTTGCATATAACAGAGCCTGGTTTATAGTTTTTTTTGCTACATTTAACAATAGCATCCTATAGGCCAAGGATTCTTAGCCTAGGTTCATTGAACTTGATTTTTACAATTGTATTTCAATATGATATAATTTTAATTTTATTACTTTGTGCAATTAAAAATTGTATTTTATGGGGCAGCTAAATGGCACAGTGGATAAAGCACTGGCTCTGGAGTCAGGGGACCTGAGTTCAAATGTGAGCTCCAACATTTTATTAGCTGTGTGACCCTAGGAAAATTACTTAATCCCAATTACTTCAACAAAAAAAATATTTTGAGAAGGTATCTATAGGATTCACAAAATGTTTAAAGAGTCCATGACCCACCTTTTTACTGAAACCAGAATCTGAAAAAAAAAAAAAGCAGATTTAAATCAGTAGCAATTTAATCAAACCTTCTCATTCTACAGATGAAGCAACTGAGATACAGAGAGGTTAAATGACTTGTCTATGTTCATGCAGGTGATTAATTGTTTGAGATGGGATTTGAGCCTGGGTTCTCTTTCCTAAATCTAATGGTTTTTCTATAATGTATGATGCCTTATTACTTCAGAGATGAATTTAAGAGAATAATATCCCAGAAACTACATATCTCTGCTTCTTAGAGAAAAGCATAGTCACATTTAGGGCTTTCTCTCATACTGTTTCCATAGCCATTGTCCCAATCCAGGCCCTAATATGTCATGCATGGAGTGTTGACATGTTCTACTTGGTTTCCACCTGGATGGATGGACTCCTTCCTTGTGTCTAATCTCTTTGACATAAATTCTAACCTATAAAGCAAGAGCCATTGTTCTTACCTATAGTCAATTCTACCAAAGTTATATAAGAATACATGTGTTCCTAAAATACTAGCAATAAAAGCCATAGGGTGTAAGGTGGGAAATAAGATTAAAGGCACAATACTCAAAAACATCCTCTATAGCACATTAAAAAAATAGGAACCTATTAAAAATAGCACCTTAGTTTTGTACATATTACATGACTAAGAAACACATAAATATTATCATAAATAGTAATGGTTTTTGCAGTCTTAGGCTGATATTTGATCTAGTCTCCCTGTGTGTTTCAGTGGGCTAAGGCTGGCAAAATCTACTTCTAGGAACTAGAAGGAGGCCTTAATGGGCCACAATTCTGGGACTGGGGCTTGTGATTATGGTGAAAGTGAGGGAGGAAGATAGAATTCATGGGTGTGGATTTATACTTCTGTCCACAGTTACCACTGCTTCAGAAGATATTAATAAATAAGATACTTATCTTGAAAAAAGATCTGAAATTTATTTGTGGAAATGGATATTGAAAGGGTTAAAATGTGTGAGTTATTTTGAAGTAGTGAAAGAAGGGTTATCTGAAACTGGAGGGAAGGTTGTAATTCCAGATATTGATGGGTGTGGATTATAGTCCTCTGACTCTTGTGTCTTTTGTGTATTTTTAAATAGCTTTGTTCATCTTCAGTCTCCATGTTTCTCTTGGATGAAATTGCACATAAGCAACTCAAAATTTGTTTTATGCTTAGATTTTCCCCTAACATATCAATCATGGTAGAACATAGTTGCATTTTCAAAACAAATCTTATAACAGAACTGTCTTGTATTTGATTTTATTATGTACTGAGATTTTATAAGTACCTTAAAGAAGGTAAAACATAAATTCTATTCCTTGTTATTAACAGTGGGAATTCAGATTTAATATTTGCATATTTTGGGGAGGATGGCAGGAACAGAAAACTGGACTTATGATTTCAATAATTTGGGATTTTAGCATGGGAATTCCCTTTACTAATACTGATTGGTACCTGCTTTGTAATTTATAGTCTTTGAGCAAGGATTCTTAACTTCATATTCATGGATCCCCGATATATTTGGGGGATCATCTATGAATGTTTTTTAATATTTTGATAACTACATTTCTACATACTTGTTTTCCTTTGGAGTTCTAGGTAATTTATTTTATACATTTAAAAACATTACTTTGAAAGGTTTCACTAGATTATAAAAAGGGTCCATGACACTAAAAAGATTTATAATCTGCCTTAGAGTTTTTCCTGAGTCACTATGTGGCAAAGTGCCATGCCAAGGACCATATAACGAATTCTTTCTGTCTTCAAGGCCAATTCTTTATTCTTTACATCACAATGCCTTTGGCAAACATTATCACTTATTATATTGTAAAGTCATCAAGAGCAGAGACCATGTCTTAGCCATTTTTATACTCCTCAGACTTCCATGAATAAATATTCAATAAATATTGTATTTAATGTGCCAATGAAATGAACCACTAATAGCCAATTTCTAGACATAATGGACCCTGATTTTGGAGGCTAGATGCTTCACTTACAGCAACTACTAGTTGTTCTGGGCACAGCTCTTCTGAGAAGTAGCTATATTATATCATACAAGTCACAACCTGTCAGTGTCACAATTTCCTTGTCCATTGAACGAGAGGGTTGGAAGATTCCTTTTTAGGACACTTCCTTTGCAATGCTTTACATTCTAGCTTTGCAACGCTATGATCATATTAATGGAAAAGAGAATGACTGGAAGGAAATGTCAGTCATTTCCTTTTTCAAAAGCCTGTAGAAACTTAGGTTGTCAATGACCTTAATAATGGGTTGTTAAATTGTCTAATTCTCTGTCTCTCAGCTAGAGTCTGTACATCCATGATCTTATTGCCTTCTAAGAAAAATGAAGTAGAATGGGTTTTTGTAACATTTCAGTTAATATATGATCTATTTTTATAAATCTATCTTGTAATATAATAAATATATTTATATTTAAATAAATATCTACTTTTATTTGGATAACAATATATGAGCCTATTTATATAACATAGCAAGAAGAAAAGTTATACATGTATATGTACATATACATGGTATATATGGGTATATATCTATATAAAAACATTTGTATGTATGTGACCTTCCTCCCCACTTTATGGGGAGTGTTCATAACTTCCTTTTGTCTTTCTCTGTAGAAAGACCTAGAGAGAAAGAGACTTAAACAGAGATGCATGCATGATAGTTAAGTAAATATTATGATAAATGGATAAGTAGTTAGATGACAGATAAGAACAGAGGGAAATTGATGAGATATACATCACTGAAGATGATATACTTCTAGTAATAATCATCACAATTTCAAAACTAGTAATATTTTTTAAAAATCTTGATACCATTTGTTTTCATTTCATATTCATTTCCAAACAGATCTTTCCCTCCCTCTCCTATTCAAGGTCCCTTTCTTGCCATAAAAATTTTCTTTAAAAACATGGTTTAGTCAATTCAAATAATGTATCCTCTGTACCTGAGCGCATTTGCCATATTCCTTCATATTTTGCCTTCATATAACTTTCCCACTAATCCAGTTCATTCACCTGGACATAAATTTAACATCTAATTGCACTTCTCAGAGCACTCTGGCAGCCAAGACTAATAAAAATCCTTTCTTGCATGATGGGCTGCTGATTTGTCCATACGAATGTCTTTACCCTCAATCTAGAATAAAATAGAATTGCAGTCAAATAGTAGTTGATCTCTATGGTCCTGAACTCACACAGTAAATTCTACTGTTTATAACCATTGAAAAATATTTTGTATCATCTGTGCAGATTTAGGGAATTTCCAAGTCAACATCAATATTAACAAATGTTGAATTAGTTTACATCTGTAGTCTCATATGCAATAATCATCCCGCCTACTCATTAAAGTCCTGATAAAACTTTTGTGAACTTCTAGCTCATTATCTTTCCTCCAAAGCTCCTATCCCCGCATCTCGTTTATATATAATATTACATAATCATCATCATGCATTGGGAAACAAATATCAATCAACTAAGATTACAATAAAAATCAAAATATTCGTTTTCTAGCATAGAAGGGGTAGACCCATTAGATATCCATAGATATCTATAGAGAAGAAAGGAAAACTTAAAGTAAATCAAAGTTATTAAATTCATAATAATATTCTCCAGTAACTCACTCTGACGAGCTGATGTGATAGAAGTTTTAAAGGAATTAATTTAGTTTTTTAATCTGCATTCAGATTTTAGGAAATAACTCACAAAATTCATTATAGTTCATATTTTAATCCATAGTTCAGGCAGTTTTTAGCACATGCCCCTTATTAAGAGATGCACAGAGTTTATTGGAATGTTGACAAGTCAAGTTAAGCCAAGTCAAAAAGCATTTATTAAGCAACTATTAAGTACTAGGCATTGTGCTAAATTCTAGGATGCAAAAAAAAAAAAAAAAAAAAAGGCAGAAGGCAAAAATAGTCCTTGCCCTCAGTGGACTCATATTCAGAAGAGGGAGACAATATGCAAATAACTAAGTACAAGCAAGTTGTATACAGGAAAATTGGAGATAATTCTGGGAAGAAAGGGGTATCAAGGGCAGAAATAGATAAGGCATTTATAATGTGTATAGACACTGTTGGAGAGGCCATGTTCTTGCAAGATAAAGTGGGAAAGTTATTTATTCTCTCACACTTTCTACCTCTCAAGACTTCCCATTTATTAACTGTTCCTTTAATGTCCATACATGGATATATAGGTCTTAAAAGATGTCAAGTAGAACTGCAATGAAACTAATGATTTATGAAATTCACTAAGTATCATGGTTAGATCAGGGGCCCTTAAATTTTTTGTGTGCCATAGATCCTTTTAGCAATGGGATGAAGTTTATGGACCCCCTCTTAGAATAATGTTTTAAAATTCCTAAAACAAAATACATATGATTACAAGGGAAACCAGTTATATTGTGAAATAAAAGAAATGCTCATGAAACAGAATTTCTGGGTAATTAATAAACAATTTATTAATTAGACTAGCAAGGAATCAATGGTCAGTGTTTTTTCTAGGTAACCAAAGACAACCAAGGGTGATACTGAAACCTTAATATACTTTTAGAAAATGGATAGTGCCCCTGACAAGTGAAAATCAAGCCTGATTGTTGAACAATTAATGAGAAGGTGAGGTAAAGGTCTTCAGCTTTTTGGGCCACCTCCAGTAATGTGGACAACGGAATCTATTTCTAATTAGCTTTCTCCTTCATGAGCTGTTACCCTAAATTCCACTGGAAGGGTACAAGGGCCCAGACATGATGCTTTGGGGCTGGAATTCATTTAGATTAGATTCTGTTAACACTCTAAATAAAAGTAATATCTAATTGGGTGGGGTCCTGCCAAGACCTAGGATCATATTCCAAGAGGATTTGGATGATTTCATTTCTCAGCTTTGTCCTCCAGAAGCTAACTGAATGACCTACAGGAGCTGATCCATGAATGAGGAAATAGAAAAGAACATTAATCTTCATTTAACAATTGATTATTAATGTAATAGAAAAATAATTTCTCTCAACTGAAATGAAGTTATCAAGATATTTTTTTAAATGATTTCAGAAGTTCAGGTTAAGAACCTTTACCATAAATAGAGAGTAATAATGCTATTACCAAGGTGACAACAGATTGTTAGTAATCCACTTCTACAGTACCAGGTTTCATTGGACATTTTGGAATTCTTGACCATCTTTGAAAGTTAAGGTGGATCTAGGATGCCACCACTTCCAGTTCGGGGGTTAATTTAATGTTAATGTTGCTTAAAAGATAACTTCTTTTAAACATTGTAAAAACACATTCTAATTTTACATTTTGATCATATATAGCTAGTCGTATGAGCTGCCTTTTTCCCAAGAGGATCTCTTTGGGCTTTCAGCACAAAGTATATTACATATCAATTCTTTCAAACAAGCTGCTAGAAAATCTAATTTAGGATCAAATCAACAATTAACAAACTTCTATCAAATTATTAATTTCCCTAATTACTGGGTTCCTAGAATAGAAAGAAAGTATTCACATGGATAAGTTCATAGTGTGATAGGTGAGTTTACAAAATCAATGGAGTCTTTAATCAGAGCTAATCTAAAATTTATATTACTAAGGCCATTTTTGTGATTATCCAATTCAAAAGACCACTGAATTTTCATTCAAATACATGAGCATTTCTTTTCTATCAATATCTTAAAAAAAAAACTCACTGACATTTCATGGAAGTCTCTTCTTTATAGAAGTAACATCCCAAAGTGCTTTCTAAATTCCTAAGAGATCTTGTACTTTTTTAGCTGCTACAGAAATACTATACAATGCTAAAACAACTCATAGCACATCAATAAGTATACTGAAATACTGAAAGCCAAAGCTCTCAAAAATTTTTACAATTGCTTTCCAGAAGAGGTAGATACTAAGTTTCTCAACAAACAGGGGACAGGATCAAGAATTAGGTCTTTCCTAAGTTCTGAGTCTCTTACAATTTTATTTTGAATGTCATTATTTCCAATTTTAATTTGACTGTTACTTGTTTCCTCATTAGGATCATAAATTATGGGATCATACATTTCATGTTGGAAGGTTCTTAGACATCATCTAGTTCAATAGCTTCATTTTCTCAGATGATGAAACTCAGGCCATGTGAGGATAGAGAATTTGATCAAAGAAGTAAAAATTGCTAGATTTGGGATTCTAACTCCAGATCCAGTATCCTTTCCACTGCATCATTGAGCAACAACTCTGGGTCTTCAGGGAGCAGATTATTAGTAATTAGGGAGAATTCTGGCCAAGACTGTTCTAGGTCAAATACTCTGCTATTTTAATATTTAAAACAACTCGATTTGGAAAGGAAAAACATCCTAAGCTTTTTAACAATAGAAATGTTCAGAATTCTCTTAGCTTATTAGAATGCCTATTTTCTTTCTTTTTTATTAAAGCTTTTTTTATTTAAAAAAATTTAAAGAATTTCATTTACAAAACATATGAATGGGTAATTTTTCAACATTGACTCTTGCAAAGCCTTCTGTTCCAAATTATCCCCTCTTTCTCCCCACCCCCTCCCCTAGATGGCACATAGTCCAATACATGTTAAATATATTAAAATATATGTTAAATCCAATATATTTATATACATATTTATAAAGCTTTTCATTTTCAAAACATATGCATGGATAATTTTTCAACATTAACCATTGCAAAACCTTGTGTTCCAGTTTTCCTCCTCTTCCCCCCAAGCCCTCCTATAGATGGCAAGTAATCCAATATATGTTAAATATGATAAAATATATGTTAAATCCAATATATGCATACATACTTATACAATTATCTTACTGCAAAAGAAAAATCAAATCAAAAAGGAAAAAAATAAGAAAGAAAATGAAAAGCAAGCAAACAACAAAGAAAAGAGTGAAAGTGCGATGTAGTGATCCACATTCAGTACCCATAGTCCTCTCTCTGGATGTGGATGGCTCTCTTTATCACAAGATCATTAGAACTGAACTAAATCATCTCATTGTGTAAAAGAGCCAGGTCCAACAGAGTTGATCATCATATAATCTTGTCTTGTACAATGATCTCCTGGTTCTGCTCATTTCACTCAGCATCAGTCCAGGCAAGTCTCTCCAGGCCTCTCTGAAATTATCTTGCTTATCATTTCTTATAGAACAATAATATTCCATAACATTCATATAACCACAATTTATTCAGCCATTCTCCAATTGATGGACATCCATTCAGTTTCCAGTTTCTTACCACTACAAAAAGGACTGCCACAAACATTTTTGCACATGTGAGTCCCTTTCCCTATCCCTTGGGATATAAGTCTAGTAGAAACATTGCTAGATCAAAAGGTAAGCACATTTTGATAGCCCTTTGGGCATAGTTCCAAATTGCTCCAGGATGTCTATTTTCAAATTTTAGGACTGTATCTTTTGGGTTTGTATGTTTTTAACTTTACATTGGAGGTTGATTTATAATAGATTTTTATTTTAGGAATATTTTTTCCAATTTCATAGTTGGACTTTTAATATTCCAAAACTTAGCATTCAAAATTATTTTCAGGTCACACTGACAAGTACCATTAGGACACATAGCCAAAATTTTTTATACATTTTCCTAAAGACCTTGTACTTGGCATCTTTTTATTTTATCAGTAGTCTTCCCTGGCAGATAATAATTTATATTCTCACAAATCTATCTTTAAAAAGTGAAGCATGAATCCATAGAATTAAGATGAAACATACCTTCATAACATTGAGGAGATTTTACCTCAAAGATGAATGTATGAATCATTGCTCAGCAAAATGAGAATTTGTTCAATCGAATAATTATTCACAGAGGGCTTAGCTTAAACATCTTCTAACAGCAAATTATACATGCCATTCAGTCTTGTTCTGAAACAAAGCAAAAATACCCTATCCATTCTGGGCCTATCAGAAAGGAAGACACCCTCAGAACTAGTGCATGGGGAGAAATAGCATATTAGTACAAAATTTGAGGGAATGTCTTCACCTCACCATCTCTGCTTTTGTGTTGTCAGGAGCTCATGGGGACAATTTCTTTTCCTATTGTACCATGCTACTTCTAGCAAGTACGTATTGGAGGCTAAGTTCAGTCCTTCTTTCAACATTTTCAAGATTTCAGGCAGATAAATAAAGATAGACAAACATACAGAGATGAAGGTGGGCAAGGAGAGAAGAGAGGAAGAGGGAGAGAGACATACTAGATAAGAGGGAAGGAGAAAGAGAAACAGAGAAAGAAAAGGGGGAGAGAGACAGATTGACAGAGATAGAAAGACAGAGAGAGACAGAGAGACAGAGATAGGCAGAGACAGAGACAGATAAATAGAGAAGAGGGACAGTGCATTTTTAAAACTCTGTTTTAAAAAAGTTTACGCAACCAAGTGCTTTAGACTTAGCTATAGTCATTCCAACTTTATATGAAACAGCTGAGTAATCTTTTCGATGGAGGCGAAGCTTGTAAGGTTAGAAGGGTAAGTGTAGTAGAAAGTACTAATGAGTCACCTTGAAGTCAGCTTGCAAAAAAAGTACTAGATAATGACTTCATATTTCTTGCTGACTTCAGCTCTTTGGCCCCTCACAAAGGCATTAAGAGAACTTCTGGTGGTCCATTGTAACAGAACAGTAAAGTTTCTCTAAGCTTTCAAATGACTTTGGAGGTTCAAATCTTTATCTTTGAAATTGTTGGATCTTATTTTCTACTGTGATGCAAGTTGAATTAATTAGAAGCTTCTCTTATATGTTCTGTTTTTATTAAGAAAAAAAAAATAAGACCTTATCAGGCTCCACTAGTGACATGTAAATTCAGGAGTTTTACTGATGAGTTTTTTTCTACTGCAGTTGGATCATTTGAGTGACAGGAATTAAAAGCAAGCAAAACCCTAGAGAGGTTGCCTTAAATATTTCTGCTTGAATTGTTTTCTCCCTTGAACATACTGGTTGATAAAGGCACCTTTCTAAAGTCTCCAAGTAATTTGCAGAAGTGTAGATTGTTCAACTCTTGGGGTTTCTTCACTTCCTGCTGAAATGAAATGTCTCCAGTAAGAGTATCTGTGGTATATTTAACAGTCTAGAGACAGAATATGAAGAGAAATAATGTATGCACTAAATAAGCAATGGAAACAACAAGCAGCAGCTATATAACACTGCACCTCCTTTCTCCTCCTGTGCCTCTGCAGTTAAAGGGATGCTTATTGAATACCTGTTGATTAATTGATTTTAAGTGGGTTGAAAAAAGATCAGTCATTGAGAAATATTTTAAGATTTGCAAAGTTGAGAGTTATTATTTTAGTCTCCATTCACTGATGTTCCTCTCCTCCACTCCCTTGCAATGGCAGACACCTAGTAAATGCCTGACATTAGACTGAATTGATCTAAATTCTGCTGAAAATTATCCCTGTGCCTTGGGTGCATATGGAAAGAGCAATTAGTTTTGGAGTTAAAGAACTGGGTTCAAATCCTATCTCCCACTTTTTTTTTTAGATGGGCAACTTTGGACAAGTCACTTAACTTGTCTGAGGCTCTTTTCCCTAATTGTAAAAAAGGAATGGACTCAAGGACCTCTAAGATCCTTTCTACCTTTTAATCCATAGTGCTGTGCTCCTTGTTTGGTAGTTGGATGGTACTAGAATAGGAGCCTAGCATTATTTACATAGGCTTATCTAAGGAGTGGTCATAACTTTCTCCAAATGAAATAACTATATTTATATCTTTTTTTGTTATTAACAGAATCGCCAGGTCAGTTTTGATTAGATAGTTAAAACAGCAAATTGGCATTAAATTCACTTTAGTATTCTAATACAGGTCTAGCTTTCTTATATCAATTATCTTACTCAAAAATTTGGAGTGTGCAGAGTTGGTCTTTAGTTATGGTATTTGCTGCCATTTTCAATACTCTTTCTTCTCCTTAGCTGAATTCTACTTTCTAATCTCCTTATATCAAAATTATGCTTTTTTTCAGTTAAAACTCTCTAACAGAGGAGGAATTGTTCCTCAGTGTTTATTTGCCAACATGAACAAAATTTTTCTTCTTTTAAAAAAAACTTTTGATACTGTACCCCCATAGCTTAGTATAGTGATTGGCATATGGTAAAGTCTAACAAATGCCTGATGAATTAAAAATAATATAGAGTGAATACAATATTCTGTTCTCCTGTGGTTCCTCTACCTCTCTGCCAAGATGACACAGATATGTTCCATTACCTGTTATGAAGCACCAAGATGAGTACTTTGGTTCTATCTTCTTTTGGTTTTCTTTTAATTTATATTAGAGTAATGACCCTGAAAAAGTCATTTAACCCTTCTTGTCTCAATATCTCATGACAAAATTATCTGGAGAAGAAAATGAAAAACCATTCAAGTATCTCTCTCAAGAAATCCTGAAAGGAGTCACAGAGTTAGACAAAACTGAAAATAACTAAACAACAATAGCAGCAACAACAAATCATTGTGTATATCATTTGTTTTGTTCATTTTACTTTGTATCAGTTCTTCCAAGTCCTCTTGTATTTCTCTGAATTCTTCATATTCATCATCTATTAGTGACAATAGAAATTCATTATATTAATAAATCATTCTTTAATCAGTAAACATAGACTTTGTTTTCACTCTTTTCCTCTATAATTAAACATTTTCATTCGACACTACTATTTATTTCCTCAAGCTTTTACTCTGCATTTCTCTTTTCTTTCATTGCCAAACTCCTTTAAAAATTATTTTAAATTGTGGTACGTGAATGTGATGGAATACTACTGTGCTATGAGAAATGAAAGAGTAGGTGACTTCAAAGAGACTTGGAAAGATTTAACTGAATTGATGCAGAGGGAAATGAGCAGAATCAGAAGAATTACACTATAACATCAAAATTATAAAAAGGAATAAATTTGGAACAAAATTTATCAAATGATGAAGAAAAAAATGAACAGAACCAAAGGAACATTTTATAAAATATCAACAATGCTGTAAAACAATTTGAAAGCTATAAGAATTATGATGAACACAATGACCATCTGTGATTCCAGAAGACTGACAGTGAAAGAGTCCTTTCTACCTTCTGATCAAGAAGTGATAGATTCAGGATATAGAATGAGACACATTTTTTTTTTCAACCATCAATGAAGGAATTTGTTTGGCTTAACTGTGCATATTTATTGTAAGGAATTTTTTTTCTTTTTCTTTTTTTTTAATGAGGTAGAAGGGTGGGAGGGAAAGAAAAGAGATTTCTGTTAATTAAAAAAAAACTTTAAGAACGTAAAACAAAAGCTATTTCTACTTGTTGCCTCTATTCCCTCACTGTACACATACTTTTTAAACTGTTGTAGTCTGTCTTCTGACTCTACCACTCAAGAGAAACTTCTCTCTCCAATCACCTCTTAACTACAAAACAGTTATTGGATTTAGTAGTGGATCAGCTGTCAGATCTTGTTGATTTGACATTTACATCATGATTTATATCTGTGTCTTTCTTAAAACCAAACTCATATAAGTATGAGAAAGAAAAGAGCAAGAATTTAACTGAAAAGTTAAAAAGTTAAAAAAGAATGATTCTGACCAGCTAAGACTTGGGATTCCTAAAACAGGGAAACTTGTGTGTCAGAGGCAAAGACAATTAAAAGGGGCCTGCCCTCAAGGGAAAGGGAAAAGTGGTCATAGGAAACTTTAGACAAGGAGCAAATAGATGTTTCTGCAATTATATATCTTATCATTGGTTGATTCTCCAGTGTCTGTTCTGCTCACATTTTCCTGTTGTAAAATTCTGTGGGCCCAGAGTAACAAATGTTACTTCTAAGACTAGGTCCTAGGAAGTATACATACATGAGACATATTCTCCAGTTATTCTCTTAAATGTTAGAATTCTGCAGTGATTCACAGATAATTAAAAAATAAGGCCAGGATTCTCCTAATATTATTGTGATCTCCCAATATTATTGTAATCTCCCATGCTCCCTTACATTAGAGATCCTTACCAATTATCTCACAATCACAGTACTTCAGTCTGCTGCTGAAGTTTAGATCATACCTTAAAGCTGAATTGAGGATGTTCACCCTTAAATAAAAAAGTTTCAGTTAGTTACCAACCCCTGATGTGTGAAATTAGCTTGTGGAATGTCTAAGTTCACACTTATCACCATCTTGTTTTCTTATCTCCAAAGTATTGGGAAGATCTGGCTTTAACTCCCTCCTTCCTTGTACATTCTCTAGCTGTGCGACCCTAAGCAAGTAACTGAATTTCTTTGAATCGCATTGCCTATGATATAAAATGGATATAATCATAGCACCTGCTTTACACATTTTTGTGAGGATCAAATAAAATAATATATGTAAAATACTAAGAGCACCTTAACACACTAAATTTGAATTATCATTATCTTGATCTCATTTTTATGACAGCGTTTCTATAGAAACATTCCTTGTACAACCCACTAGCTATTATGCTTTTATTCTTATTGATCTGTATACTATGGCATAGGTGGATAAAAGACCTGTTTGCCGTAACTTAATAAAAGTATCCACATATAAACTTTCTTTCTGTAGGCTCTCTGAAAGTAGTTTCAAAATAACATTAAAATACTAGCAGAAATATGGTGGTGGAGATGATGTGTTCCTCATCCTGTTCCCAGGTGTTTTTCATTTTTTTTTCTGCTAGGTCTTTATAATTTAGAAAGTTTTTTGGTGGGAAACTTAGAAATTAAAAGTAGTTGGTATGGCAATATTAGTTAAATTGCTCTTCACTATTTATGGTTTAATATTAAATCCATGAGATTGTGAGCAACAGTTCTGTTTGTTATAATAGTTTGATTTCAGGTCAGTTTATTGGTTAGATTCTCAGGGATATTTTGAGCTCTGTATTTTTAGTATGAGGATTTGTTAGTTGAAAAAAAGCAGCCTTCCAAATTATAATTCTGGCTACTGGTAAATGTCTTGCTAAGTATTCAAGAAATGCTAACTTTTTAGGGACATCTAAGTAATGCAGTGAGTACCAAAGCTGGATTCAGGAGGACCTAAGTTCAAATCTAGCCTCAGATACTTAAGAGCTATGTGATCCTGGGCAAAGTCACTTAACTGTCTGCCTCACTTTCCTTAACTGTAAAATGTTCTGGAGAAGGAAATCATAAACCATTTCAGTATCTTTGCCAAGAAAACTCAAATGGAGTCATGAAGGAATGGGATTCATAACTAATTGACCAATTTTTTTTTTGCAACCTGTAGTGATTGTTGCACACTTACTACTGTTCTTTTATATAATCTGCAATGATCAATAAGACTGGCAACTTCTTGATGATTGTAATTTCTGGTACTGAGTTGCTATTATGCTCCTTGCCTGCTACTGAAACAGTGCTTATAGGAAATATTGATAGTAAAAATTTTTCCAATCACTCCAAACAACAAATTAGCTACAGTTGATACTCCAAAGCTGTCTTTTCAAAGTCAAAAACAGATCATAGTGTTTATTGAGGCATCAATGAAATTGTCTTAAATTGAACTCTATTGTGCTATATTGAAATACTCTGAGGAGAAGATTGCAAATGCTTCAGGGATATAAGGAGAAAAATTTGTAGTAGCAAAAAGCAATCAATGCTTGAACTTGAATTCATAATATCTGGATTTATATGGTATCATTTTGTTAATATGATGATTATTATAATGGTGGTTATTAGTAATGTATTAGAGATATGGACCCATGGTGGCAGTGACTGCCAGTTATATATTTCTCTTTCTCTGATATTTCTTATATTGTTGTGAGGCTTATCAGATTCAAGTAAATTTATATGTGGACAAAAAAGATAATGGGAGTTAGAAAAAGTAGTCTCAAAAATACTCTTCAATATGCATGATTTTGTGTGTGTGTGTTGGGAAGAGAGGGGAAGGGGATAAATAAGGCTTCCTGATTACACTCTGAGGGAGGAGAGAAGTGAATGGAAATTTAGGTGGCCTAATTCATCTAGGGCTAAGGGCTGGGTACCATTTATTCAATCTAGATAATATATGTAGAATGTTTTGCAAACATTTAGGTGTTGTTGTTACTATATCCTGATTTCACTGGTTTACTTCAAAGATTGACTCAG
Source organism: Myrmecobius fasciatus (assembly GCA_023553655.1). Classification (NCBI taxonomy): domain Eukaryota; kingdom Metazoa; phylum Chordata; class Mammalia; order Dasyuromorphia; family Myrmecobiidae; genus Myrmecobius; species Myrmecobius fasciatus. The sequence goes on from JAJPUD010011516.1 coordinate 40,032, forward strand.
ATTTTATCTTTTATGAGATATTTTTCCTAATACATTTCTCCCTTCTCTCCTAATCCCCCATTACTTGTGTCTTCTCTTTGAAATTACCTTTCATCTACTCTGAATATTATTGTTCAACCATAGTTTTCAAAGAGCACCAATGACATCATGATGGTGGAGGTGAGGGGATAACGTTTTTGGCTGTGGCTGACAAGGATGATATAAATGTGGAAGATTATACCATGGGTCAGCCACAGGTAGCTCATTAGAACATTTGGGATGCAAATGTTTTTGGATTTGTGCAGTTCATGTTTCCTTTTTGCTACTGTGATTCTGCTTTGCTTATAAAGTAGAATGCCTTCTCAGATGCTCCTTGAGGACAGAAACCATGCTTTGCTTTTCTTTGTATTACTGGAACTTATTTCAGTGCCTGGCACATAGTAACAGCTAATAAATGCTTCTTGACTGATTGATTGAAGACTGACTGTCTTTTGTTGTACCAGTCCAATGGGTTAGTCAGCTTGATTGACATCAATGCTGGAAATATGTAGGCTGGCCCCAAGACATGATGGACCCTATTAGTCTTCTTACTAAAACGGAGGACAGCATAGCTTATTGTATTTGTTTAGTCAAGAAGAGTAGAATGCTCTCAAAACTAAAATTTCAATAGCACAAACAAAAACTATTCTTTTGAGAAAAAGCAGGGAGAGTTTTCTCTCTTGTTTTTTTTCAAATGTTTTGATATAATAATAGTTATTCCAACAGCCTGATATCTAATTTCCTGATTTCCACAGAGTATCTTTCCAGAAAAGTTTAAAAAAGGGCATTTTTAAGTTTATATTTGTCATTCACATTATCAGTAATACATAAAGAACTTGAGATGGTTATTTATAATCACAATATTAAAACATGTAGAAAAACACTCAAGGGAAAGTTTCCTGAGAAACAGATGTGACAATATCAATGAAGTTAGAGTTAAAAAAATTAAATAAGATGAAAGCTGGGAGAAGTAATGGAAAATTATTATAAAAGACTATAATGTCTCTGTAAGAAGAATAATGTCAGGAAGACTACAGATCGGAATGAGCTGAGCCTTGCAATCCATGCCAAGGACAACAAAAGGAATCTTTTAAATAGCTCTTTGGAAAGCCAGAGCAAGATCAAAGAAAAGAAAGGATTTCTACTTGTGGTAGATAGGATGATGATAATGGATTGAAGTGCTAACGCAGAACTAATTGTGCAACACCATTTTGCTTCTATGTTCTCTACCAGAGAGAATTTTCTTCAGCATGGTAAACATAGAAGAAAAATGGTTAAGGGAGAATTGAAACCCAAGATAAGAATGGATGGTAAGGGAACATTTTGTTGCCTTCAATGAATCTGTTACCAAACTCATACCTAGACAATTATTTATGAGGGAAAAACCCCAAATAGCAAAACTGGGAGTTTTAAGTAAATGGTAAGTTTACTCTGAGTTCATATTGAACAAAGCACTTTATTATGCAATAGCTAGCATTTATAGAGCACATTTTGCAGTTCAGTCATTTTTCAGTTGTGTGTGACCCCCTTTGGAGTTTTCTTGGTAAAAATACTGGAGTGGTTTGTCATTTCCTTCTCCAGTTCAATTTTATAGATGAGGAAAATGAGGTGAACAGTATTAACTAGTCTGATGCTGCCTTTGAACTTGGGTCTTCCTGATGCCAGACCCAGCACTCTATTTTGCCACCTAGTTGCCCTTTATAGCATTTTGGGAAAGTTCTATACAAATATTATCCAATTTGACCAAATTAAGTAATATATGCATTAATTGTGGGGCATTTCAGTAACCAATGAACTAATTACCAGACAAAGACACATCAGTGAATTAAAGAAATATTAAATTTTATTAATAAAAGATACCTACTGTTACTTAGTGTATAGAGAATGAATCTAGAATCAAGTCCTACCAAGGCATAGGTAAGAAGTCATGCAATATTTCAGAATTCTAGACAACTTTCTAAACTACAAGTTATAGAGGTGACAACCTGAATAGGCAGATGGAGTTTCCTCACTGCCTAGATTAATGAAATCATAGGTTCTGCCCTCATCCTAATGTTTAATAAAAGAATAGTACTTAGTACAAAGCAAGTTACAGTGCTTTGCACTAGAAGTGGGAAACATAAGACCATACAGTGAATATTGAATTCAATGCAGTTTACATATTTTAGAAAAACTATTGAAAAACTGGATCCCAACAAGAGAAGGGTGACGAAGTTTGGGGTAGGATTTGAAATCATGCCATTTTGGAAAGAGCAGGTGTTTAGGTTATAGAAGACTTAAGAGGGACCATGATGACTATCTTAAATATTTGAAGGATTGTCATGTAGAATTGTTTGACTTGGTCTCATAGGAAAGAACTGAGATCACTCTGCACAAGTTACAAGAACAACATTTTAATCTGATAAGAGGACAAATTTCTGAATAATTTAAAACTGTACCCAAGTGGAATGGGCTGCTTCAGAAGATATCTGGCTCCCATTGAATTGGTGACTATTTATTAAGCATCAAATATTAAGGCACCAGGCATTCTGCTAGGTGCTGAAGGTACAAATACAAAGAATGAACCAATCCCTACTCTCAGGGAGCTTCTTTTCTTTTCTTTTGTAAAGAGTTTATTTTCTCAAGAAAGATTTTCCAAGCAGATTTTGGACATGGACTGCTCAGGGGTTTTACAAGGGCATTCATATTTCAAGAATCTTTGGTTGGGATGATGTATGAGATTTTGTGATTCAATTTTTCCTACTATTTAACAGAATTCTCTTCTTCCTACCTTCTCCCTCTCCCTCTCCCTCTCCCTCTCCCTCTCTCTCTCCCTTTCCCTCTCCCTCTCCCTCTCCTCTCCTCTCCTCTCCTCTCCTCTCCTCTCCTCTCCTCTCCTCTCCTCTCCTCTCCTCTCCTCTCCTCTCCTCTCCTCTCCTCTCCTCTCCTCTCTTCTCCCCCCCCTCTGTCTCTGCCTTTCTGTCTCTCTCTCTTCATGTAAATCTATATTCTTCTGTTTGGTATTCTATAAAGACAAAAATGATTTTATGAAGCATACCTGATGAGATACCCTTTATATATTTAAAGACATTTACTAAGTCACTTCTTTTATCTTTTCCTCTTGAAGTTAAATTTAAATCTCTCATTCTCTTTTAATCCCATAGTACCTCATTTCAGTGCTTTGTATACAGTAGGTTGTTAATAAATGTTGGATGACTAAACCTTTTCCCAGAGCTTTTCAAAATTTTTCATTCATCATGTTGTTTTGCTCTGGATGCTCTCTTTAGTTCCATATCTCTCAAATTTGTCGCACAAATCTAGTCCTTGGTCAATCCTGATAAATAAAATCAAATGGTAAACTAAGAGGAGGCTTTTCTTAGTACCATGACTGTGAGCTTAGCAACTGTGATAAGGATCTGAAAATAGAGGAATTTTCTGGGAGGTTTCTTGGCCCTTAGAACAGATAACCAAGGGATAACAGTGAAAAGATATTTTAATGCCCTGAAATGTGTCCCTTTTCCTGTTATTTTCTCTTTATTGGTAATAAATTAAAAGACACTCTTTTTCCCTAATAGAAAGTCATGTAGTTTGACTAATTACACCCACCAGAGGGTGGTGAAGTTAAAGATTTCTGACTGATCAGACACAGCCTATTTATTTCCCTCTAAAGGACCGACAATATTTTAAAGACTGATTGAAAAGTGGAGGGACATGATTCCTGATGTGGTTCATCTGGAATACTAGACAGAATTCTGGAACTGGAATTGAATTCTGTCTCTGACACTAAGTAGATATGGGACCATGGATGTGTTAAGTAGACTCTCTAAAACTCAGTTTCCTTATCTACAAAAGGAGGAGTTGGACTCAATGACCTGGGAAGTCCTTTACCACACTAAATCTTTGATCCTATAATCCTACTTGTAGTAAATTATGAATATTGAAATTCGTGACAATATAAAATCTAATGGCATTCTTTTTGTTTTTAAAATAATATTTTATTTCCCCCAATTACATATAAAAACAATCTTCAATATTCTTTAAAAAAAATTTTAGTTTCAACTTCTATCCCTTCCTCTCATCTCCCCCCCCCACCATGGTAAGCAATGTGATATGTTATACATGTGTAATTTTCATGTTAGTTATTTTATTCAAGAAGACTTGGGGGAAAAAAGCTAAAATACTATGCTTTAGTCCTCAGCTTCCTAAACTGTGGTTTTTGGCCCCATGTGGAATCTAGTAATGGAATATAGGAGTCACAAAATTTTTATTTGTTATTAGTAAATTTTGATCTGAATACTTATTTTATATATCTATATACCAGGATCATATAAAAATTTCTCGAGTGAAAAGGGGTCAATAGTGGAAAAAGTTTAAGAAGCCCTGCTTTAGTCTGTATTGAAAAAATATCAATTCTTTCTCTGGAGGCAAATAGCATTTTTAAATAATTTTTTTTATTTTCAAAACGCATGCATAGATAGTTTTCAGCATTCACCTTTGCAAAACTTTGTGTTCTACTTTTTTCCCTCCCTTCCCCCCACCTCCCTCTCCTAGATGGCAAGTAATCCAATATATATTAAACATGTGCAATTCTTCTATACATATTTCCACAAATATTCTGCACAAGAAAAATCAGGTCAAAAAAAAGGGAAAAAATGAGAAGTAAAACAAAATGTAAGCAAACAACAAAAAATGAAAATGTTATGTTGTGATTCATACTCAGTACCCACAGTCTTCTCTCTGGGTGCAGATGGCTCTCTCCATCACAAGACCATTGGAACTGGCCTGAATCACCTCACTGTTGAAAAGAGCCACATCCATCAGAATTGATCATTGTATAATCTTGCGATTGCTGGGTACAATGTTCTCTTCTTTTTACTCACTTCACTTAGCATCATGTAAGTCTCTCCAGGTCTTTCTGAAATCATCCTGCTGATCATTTCTTATAGAACAATATTACATTACAGTGAATAACATTTTTCATCACAGGATTGTCTTAGAGCACTGTATTGATGAGAATAGCCAAGTCATTCACAGTTTTTCATTGTGTAATTTCACTATTATTGTGTACAATGTTCTCCTGGTGCTGCTCACTTCACTTTGTTTCAGTTCATGCACATCTTTCCAGGCTTTTCTGAAATCATTCTGTTTGTAATTTCTTATAGTATAATAATATTCAAATACAATCTTATACCACAGCTCGTTCAGTCATTTCCCAATTAATAGGTATCCTCTCAATTTTCAATTCTTAACTATCACAAAAAGAGCTGTTATAAATACTTTTGTACAAATAGGTCTAATGGCCTTATTTTTAATACAACATGGTCTTACCTCTGACGGTGATGTTAGGATCTTGAGCGAGCATTGAACCTTTCAGTATATCCTGCAGTTCTCTAAGATTATACCTCCCAGAATAGGTGGCTATATTCATTGGTTGAGGAAGTTTCATCATGATAGAATCACAGTTCTGAAATGATAACAACAACAATGTTGTTATCAATATTTCTGGGAAGTGTGCTTGGTACCTGGGTAGTGTTGACAGTAGAGTTGGTGGCAGCTGGAAAATGTCCCTGAAATTTCCCATTCATGGAAATAACTTCTGAAAAGTGTCACTTTAGAATTCCAATCCTTACTTGACTTAGACTCAGAATTAAAGGGGATTCTTTTTTCTAAGCCAGTTCTGAGTTTTAGAAAGAACTCTATGAAAATGGTGTTGGGTTTTAGCCAATAAGCAAACCAATCAATTTAATCTTAGGAACCATAAACATATTTTTTTAAACTGGAAGGGTTATTGGAGATAATTTTGTTCAACTGTTGTTTTACAAATGAGAAAACTGAAACACAGAGATATGTGATTTGTCCAAGGTTGAGACTTACATCACCCAAGCCTCCTGATTCCATCTGATGCTCCTTTCAATACATCAGAGTGAACTTTCCAACACTTGAGCTAAAGACTAGATTACTACCTATTAGTGATGATTATTGTATTGGGGCTACACGACTTTTTCCGGATTGCACAGTTATCAAAAATCAAGATTTCTTGAGTAATTTCCTGACATCTTATCATCTCATTCATATCATGTGTCCTATAAGGGACTATAGAGATCTTCCTTTTTACAGATGAGGAAACTGAGACCTCATCCAAGGAAGAAAACAAAGAAAGCTGATTTGCAATATAGGACCTGAAGTCTTTTCTTAGATTATCAGAAAACCATCATGAATTAGAATCCTAGGTTTGGCCAAAGTAAGCAGTTGATAAAGGCAGGAGGTAAACTTTAGTTTTAACAAAGAAAAACTGAAAAAAACTTTTGTCACTTTGATAGCAGTGGGGTTGTTAGTTGAAAGTTCTCTTTAAAATATGTGAAGAGAAAGAAAATTAAGCAGCAATTCATATCAATAGAAATTTAGTATAATGGTATTAGATATAACTTCAGTCTTCATATAAGTCTGGTTCAGTTCAGCCATTTTTCAGTTGTGTCTGACTTTTTATGACCCCATTTGAGATTCTCTCAGCAGAAATACTAAAATAGTTTGCCATTTCCTTCTCTAGCTCATTTTACAAATGAGGAAACTGAGGCAAATGTGATTATGTGACTTACCCAGGGTCACATAGCTAGCAAGTGTCCAGGGGCAAATTTGAATTCAGGAAAAAGAGTCTTCTGGCTCCAGCACTATATCTACTGTACCCCCTTGCTGCTCATATTCCTCCAAGTTTTGCTCAAAATAGTCCATAATGTCCATATATTATAATTAGTTAATATTGAGAAGCTACAGAGAGAGCTCTTAGATAGAAAACTCAAAGCTCAAAGCCAGGAAGATTGTCAGTCCCATATCTGACAAGATTGCATGACCAAGGCTTCTCTTGATGCTCTAGGCAACTTTTTAAGGCCAGAAGATGAAGCACCAACCTGCATGAGTGGAGGGAGTTTCCTTATCCAGGAGATCCCTGGATTAATTATTTCTTTTACCCTAATTAGTTAATATTAATGGCCTGTTCATTTAATAAAACGTGATATTTTTATTGGGACAGTGTGTTATATTCTTCCAGATTCAGTTTTATAAACTAAGCTATTATCATGCCTACGGTTCACCAAATGGGCAACTTGACCAAACAGCCTTAGAAGAAACTAGCATCTTCTGAAAGACTAGCAGTTCTGCAAAACCAAATTGGAAATGAAGACAAAGGTTTTATCTACATGTAGGAAGGGCCTGGATTTTTACGCTTTAGAGTTATGCTAAAAGTAAATAACAAAATCCTTTATGCTTTCAATTTCTCTTTGCTCTACTCTCATTTTTAAAAATCACCAAGCAGTTTCTCAACAGAGATGGAAATACTAATATCTAATTATTCAGGGAAGTATAAAAAAATTCCTGGCTTCAGAAATGTGACAGATATCTATCTAACTTGCAAAAACCCAGAGATTTGGTGTTTGTGTTTGGGGAGGAGGGTGGGAAGAGAAATGAAGAAACAAAAGAAGAAAAATTTTAAATAGAAAATTAAAAAAGAAAGGAAAAGGAAAGGAAAGGAAAAAGGAAAGGAGAGGAGAGGAGAGGAGAGGAGAGGAGAGGAGAGGAGAGGAGAGCAAAGGAAAAGGGAAGGAAAGGAAAAAGGAAAGGAAAAGAAAAAGAAAAAGGGAAAGGAAAGGAAAAAGGAAAGAAAAGGAAAGGAAAGGAAAGGAGAAATAAGTGGGGAGCAGGAAATATATACTTAAATTAGAATCTGCATTAAAACGCTGGTCATTTTAGAGGTACATTCACTAGAATGAAAACCACTTGCTTTTTTTTTTCCTTAATGACCCAGAAAGCAAACACAGGAAGGTCAGTTTTATTTATATCAACAGAGTATTGTGATTCTATTTTTATATGCTAAAATTAATGAAAACCTGTCTCATATGTGAACTCTGGTGTGGTTTCTGTCGTCACAAATAACAGTTTTCGAATTTTTCCTTGATGCTGAAAATATAAAGCTACATTCCCTGCACTCATGGGATTATGATCTCTGTTCAGTGTCTCTTAAGAATGAATGTGTTTAGAAAAGTTGAGGAGTCAGGCAAAATATTAGTCATTTTTAAGAGGCTTTCTGGAACCATTTATCTTTTTCCTCATTAAACCCAGGGCTTTGTTGCTAACAGGGGGTATGGAGCTTTAAAAATATCGAAGTTTCTCTTCTTCCTGGAATTGTTTGGATGTTATCCTGCCTAAAGAGAGAGGGAAGAAGAAGATGGTCTCTTTCACAGTTCCTCTGGCTTTCGGTAATATCTAAGAATACAAAGAAAAAGGTACTTAGTCAAGAAAGATCATTGATTATACATTTAAACCTGCATTGGATATTAGAGGGCACTGCATTTAATTCCCTCATTTAATAGCAGACAGAGGTTCAATGACTTGTCTAGAATCATAAGAACAGTAAATGCATGAAGCAGAATGGTAAACCCAGAACTTCCCAATTCTAAGTCCAGTGCCCTATCCATTAGACTATGTGGTTATTCCCTTTTAGCTGGACTCTGCCTTAAGTGGGTGATGCCCTTTGTTCTCAACTCCTCCTTTGTGGCCATGACATTATCTTTAGTCAAGGATGCCTTTAAGACCATCCATCCACTTGCACAACAGCTTGCTATTAAACCTGTTGCTCAGAAAGGAACAATAGGAAAAGGGAAAACAACCAGAGATACCACCCCACTTATAAGTGGGCAGTTCCTCCATACTCATTCAATAAACATTTTAAGTGCCTTCAATAAGTTAGACAAGTGGTGGGGATACAAAAAGAGGCAAAAGATAGTCCTGAAGGAGAGACAACATGGCAAGTTGTCTTGCCATATAAGCAAGATATATCAAAAGCAATAGAATAAATAGGAAATAATTAATGAAGGAAGGCCCTGGTATAAGCAGGACTGGGGAAAGCTTTTAGGAGAAAAGAGGATTGTAGTTACGACTTAAAGAAAGCCAGGGAGGTCAGTAGTCAGAGTAGAGGAGCGAGAACATCCTTTGCATGGGCAAAAGCCGAAGAAAATTTCTGTAACCTAGAACTAGAGAATCTTGTTTGTGGAACAACAAGGAGGCAAGTACCATTAGATCAAAGAGTATGTACTGGAGAGGAAAGTATGAGAAAGCTGGAAGTTAGGAGGGGGCCAAGTCATGAAGGGTTTTCAAAGCCTAACAGAAAATTTTGTATTTGCTCTTACAGGCAATAGGAAACCACTGAAGTTCCTTGAGTAGAGGTGTGAAATAATCACAACTCAATTTTAGGGAAATGACATCAGTGACTGAATGGAATATATGGTGGAGTGGAGAGGAAACTGAGGTAGGCAAACTCACCCACAGTTTATTGAAATAATCAAAGAATGAGGAGATGAGGTTCTGTTATGGAGTGCTGGCAATGTCAGAGAAGGGAAATGGATTATATTTGAAAGATGTTACAAAAGTAAAATTAATAGGCTTTTATAACAGCTTGGATATGGGGGTGAGAGAGAGGAATAAATCCAGGATGACTCCTAGTTTGTGAGCCTGAGGGATTAAGAGAATGGGGTTGTCTCTATAGTGATAGGCAAGGTATTAGTCAGAGGCAGTCTGGACTAGTGGATAAAAGATCCAGAATCAAAACCAAGAAGACTGGGGCTCAAGTCCTGCTTTTCATACAGATGATTTTTGTAACCCTGATAAGTCCAATAGAGTAAGGATCCAGAGGAAGAAGAATGGAAGAAGAGGAGGAAAGACACAACTGCAGAAAATACCTTTAGGTTAGAGGAAAGCAACTTCTTCTGACACAAGAATAAGGAAAGATAAAAATATTAGGAAGTTTTGAGATGATCAGGAGAAATATTAAGACAGTTTATGTTCCTCTATGCCTAATCTAGGTCAAGTCCATTCGAGTAGGGAGCAAAGTCAAATGTAGAGTGTGTGGTGGGACATACTCACTGAAGAGGTCTAGAGCAACCTCTGAATTAATGCTTTAAAAATAACCTGCCTATGATTCTCTGGACTTGACTACTATTTCTTAACTACCTTCTTACCTCACAATTTTCCTTAGCGCTTGGTCTATGACCTTCTCATCCTGAAACATCCCATTATAACTGCAGCCTCTTTCTCCCTTCAGAGTACTCCTCCTAGGACCTCCATTTTGAGGAAGGGTCCCAGGTCAGCCATTCTTCATTCTTTTCCAGGCTCTGTTCCTGAGTTTTTGGACTTTGCTATCATGTCCTTCACACAGATAGGTACCTTCTCTATGTAAAAAAAAGTTACATTTTGTGTGTTGTCTTCCCTCATTATAATATAAGCTTTTTAAGATCAGAATCTATCATTTTTGCTTATATTTATATCTTTATGACTTAACATAGTGCCTTGCATATATAAAACATGTAATAAATGCTTGTGGACCGACTGAATAAAAGGTTTGCATTGAGAAACCAACATCAAAAGATTAATCACTGAGGAGCAAAGGTGCTGGAATTACCTTACAAGAAGCCAAGAGAACTAGTTACCTTTATCTGGAATTTCTAAGTGTGCTTTGGTAATTCAGACCCTGACTTCTTTTTTCAATTTTAATGCAAAATATCTGCATAAATCTTGCCAAAAATGCCGTGAGAAGTACTCTTGAGTACCCTTCTATCATATGATTTAATATTGCTTAAATGTTGATGTGAAAACTTTGAAACAAGGAAATTGGCTGAGAAGAAGGCATGTTCAGAGAGGTGAATGAAAATGGGAAGGATAGAAATATATCTATATATATGTGTGTGTGTGTGTGTGTGTGTGTGTGTGTGTGCATACAATTAAATATAATATGTGTATATATACACATACATAGACATATTTAATGGCCTACCAAAAGTGTTTTTCTCACAACAGGCTTGTGTACAGTAATTACTGCTGTTTTGATCCCTTCCAATTCTAAAATTCTCTATCAGTATAAATAACTTTCTGTAATCCCTTCAAGCTCCATTATTCTAGAGCTGGACTTCTTAAACTTTTATAGCTAGTCCTCTCCCCTTACCCTGAAGATGAGGAAGATGTAGAGAACCTAAATTATTTGCTCAAGATCATCTTCATAATGAATATCTGCAACAGGTACTTCCTTCGTGATTCCAAATTCAGGGCTCTTTCCACTACACACTATCACTAGATTTATTCTCTCTTAGTTTTATGATCAGGCTGAGAAATCTCACAGTATTAGCTGACACTTCACGTATGGGGAGCAGTGCCAACTGGCATCTGACTGTGTGCCTGAGGTTATACTATAGAACTCCAGGAGAACATTTCAGAGACATGAGAGACAACAGAAAACTAATCTTGCAGTGTTCTAAGTACCAATTTGAATGCAGATAGATATGAAAGGAGCACAAGAATGAGAGAAACTTTCTTTCTTTTCTCTTCTTCATGCCAATGGTTGACAATGTTTCTGTTAGTGGAATGTTAAAGAAATCCCTTGGTGCAAGAGATCTGCCATAATCCTGGGATTCAGAATTCATCAGGAAGAGCATGAGGTAAAACACAGTCGAGTCTTTGTCTGAGCTTTTAAATCTTATTTGATGCTATTCCTCGCTATTAAAAGACAGCAAGATACAGTGGGTAGCATAGTGAACTTGGAAGCAAAGGACCACACCTACAGAGTTAAGAAGCTCCCTAGATTATACTATCTAGTCTTCAATTTTATAGTAAAAAAAAAGTGAGTTTCAGAGAGGATAAGACATGCCAAGGTCACACAGTTAGTAAGGACCCAAAGAGTAGACTAGCTAGAGCTAGGACCAGAATCTATAACTTCTAATTCTAGAAGCTTTTTCTTATTTTTAAAAAAGAAATTCAACCGGCCACAAATGAGCTTCCTCAGAAAAAAGCTCCAGGACCAGATGGATTTACAAGTGAATTCTAGGAGCAGCTAGGTGGCGCAGTGGATAGAGCACCAGAACTGAAGTCAGGAAGTCCTGAGTTCAAAACTGGCCTCAGACACTTAACATATCTTAGTTGTATGACCTTGGGCAAGTCACTTAACCCCAATTGCCTCAGGAAAAAGGCAAAAACAAAACAACAACAAATAAAATACAACTGAATTCTATGAAACAGTTAAAGGTCAAATACTTCCAATATTAAATAGACTACTTGGAATAATAGGTAAAGAAGGAATCCTACCAAAATCCTCTTACAAAACAAATATGTTACTGATACAAAACCAGAAAGAGTAAAAACAGAGAAAGAAAATTAAAGACCAATTGCCTTAATTAATATGGATGCAGAAATCCTAAATAAACTATTAGCTAAAAGAATACAATAATATATTAAAAAGATTATACATTATCATTGAGTGGGATTTATACCAGGAATGCAAGGATGACTTAACATAAGAAACACTAGTAACATAATTAATTTTATCAATAATAAAAGTAAAAAAATCCTATACAATTACATTAATAGATGATTCCAGGCTAGTTCTCAAATTCCATTATACCATGCTGCCTTTGGAATTTTGTCCAACTCCTAACACATGAAATCATGGTCAAGTCATTTCACTATTCTGAGCCTCAATTTCATCATCCATAAAATGCAAATAGTATTTGCCTTGTCTTCAGCACTTCCCTGATCTACCGGTTTAGTTACCCTATTAAGAAAAAAAAAAAAAGGAATGAGGTTCTTCGAGCATGAGTTGTTCTTTTTTTTTTTTTAATTGCAGTGTTTTTATTGTACATAAATTTTTTCTGTTTTTACAGAAACTTAATAGTTTATATAT